>QOVD01001235.1:7317-70906 GCA_003521225.1 Tuber microsphaerosporum
CCGGGGTTGATAAGGATTTCTGTTCTTGTCTTTCTTTTCTTTCTTTCTTTCGGTTGGATGATTTGGCGAGTGAGAGGGTGTGAACCCTAGAGGGTGGTGGAATTGAAGAAATGGAAAAAGTCAATATCGATGATTTAATAATGCCTATACCGTAAATATTTCTCTCTCCTTCACTCAAATTTTCTCTTACCAGTAAAGGATTCTAGAAGCGCGGGAAATCTCCAGCTTGCCATCCTTGTGTTATATATATATATATATATACCCGAACATTCTAATCTAGCCTAAAATAAGAAATGTACAAATAAGAAATATTCAAGTTTGGAGTAGTTGGTGGCGATTGAATTAAAAAAAAACGGTTTTGTGAGCGCACCTATTATACCACCGTATCGCATCACAACAGCCAATACATACTGTAAATAAATTCAGCCTTTGTTTTTTTCTTTCTTTCTTTCTTTTTCCCCGTCATGCAATACCGGTCGTGTTTACAAACAGAACGCCATTTCAATCATTATACGAGGTATCGCTTATTTGCATATGCAAAGGGAAGGGAACAATTATTATACTGAGGTATTATGATTGTTTTTTTTTTTTAATATCATATCGTGGAAGAGGGGATGATGATGGGGGGGTGCTGGAAGTTTTTGTCGTTGACGTTTGTTAAAATGGACTTTCTATTGCATACAGCCGGAGATTGGCCGGAGGTTCTGGATTTTGGTGGTATGCGGTATGATAGTACAGTAGTCCGTTTGGTAGAGGTTCAGTTAGGCAATTACGGGTAACGTACTATATTGTGTTGCGCTGCGCTGCGGTGTTAATGTGTGGTGGTGGTATCGTATGTAGGTAAATTAATTGGATACTATACTACGCTTGATGTTGTTTGATTATTCATATAGTTTTCTCTCCCCTTCCTTCCTTCTGTCTCGATCCTGCTCGGAAATTATATCGTTGTTTTTGTCTGGGGTGTAGTGTAGTGTAGTGTAGTGCGATCTAACTATTGCGATTCGCATATAGTACAGTACTAGCACAGTCTGGTACAGGGAACGATGTTAGGAAAAAAAAAAAAAAATGAAGAGCGAAGCAGGTCTTTCGATATCTATTCCGAGTTAGGCTATCGATAGGAAGAAGTTAATTATGCTTTTAGATAACTTCCAAAGTCAAGCTGGACCTAACTATTAGCCCCTGCTATGCAGGAAAGTGTACAAGTAGTATCATACACAATGCCCTGAATATAAGGAATGCGACACAATACTTCCGCACGCATTGGCAATCTAAATTGCAGAAATTATCTTATCCCACAACTAATAAGGGCTCATGTACTATTGGAAAAAGTCCCGAGGTAGGATCTCCCGCTGGAGAAGTTTTTTCTTCTTGTGATTTATTTGCCTAGTTCTTGACGGTGGGGGGCCAATGCCTTAACCCCCTCTGGGACCGCTGTGATCTCAGTATTTTCTTAATTAAGGGAGGGAATGGCTGGTCGGATGGACGCTATCGGGGGTGTGATGCTTGTTTCCTGGGAAAGACTGGGAAAGACTATTGAGCGTGGGTAATTCTCTAGGGGGATAGGTACGAGTACCGGTAGTCTAGGTGAAAAGGCGACTGTAGCCGGGTTGGTATAGGAGGCTTTGTGCTTGAGGAATCTTTAGTTCGGCGATGGTGCTCTTGGGGACTTATGTCCGGTAGTTTATACATATTATGCTACTTCCCCGAGGGAAGAGTGAGGTGCGTTGATATGATATATTATTAAACCTCTAGAGGTGCTAATACTGCATATTCATATTGGTAGAACTAGAGCTTCTGATAGGAGTGGGAACATACTTTCTCCTTTCCCTCAGATGATGTGGCTTTTCTCTCCACATCCCTGATACCCCGTGGTCCCAATTGAGCTTTTTGAAATTAGGCCATCGGGGAGAGCAAGGTGCAAGTGTACAGTGAGAAGAAACATATGGAAACAAATCCCAAGACTCCAGGTCTCGAAGGGCTGGCCTTGGCAATCGCTGAGCACTGCCTATACCTCACTTTGGTGGAAAAAGGTATGTTTATAAGGCAATATATAGGGAGAGGGTAGCTCGACAGAGTGAGGATGACTAAAAGCCATTATGGCTTTCAGGGACCATAGCTGCTTCCCCAAGACGGTGGAAGCAAAAGAAATATTTTCTTTCCTTTCTAATACTCCACCGATCGCCAACTCGAAGGCCTAGAGTCGGATTCTGCCACCTCGTAGCAGGATTGATAAGCCCCACAACAGCCCTATTGATGAAGGTTAGATTCTCCAATCTCCCAGTCCCCATAGGTTAGGATTTTTTAATTCTCCTGCCCTACATGACGGATCGTTCAATAACAGCTCATTGTAAGCGTGGATTGAACTCCTGGGCTCCTGCTGATTGTGACAGGAGATTAATTGGTTCTTGACATGTTAACCACTGCGCCAGCTAGGTATTTCATGGAGTGTTAACTTGGGAATAGGTACTTATCCGCCTGGGAGCTGGATTTCGGGATTTTAATGGGAAGGGTGGCATATCTCCTCCTAAATTGCTCATAGATTTCAATGGAGCTCTTCTTTGCTTCCTGGGTGTCTTTAGTGGGAGATTCTTAGCAATTTTAAATAGAAGTGGTGCTTGTGGGCTCATTACTGCTATATATAGGAGGATACAAATCTATCCAGTTCTAGAGATGCAAGTGAATTGTACTGCAGCTAAACATTTTAGTCATAGGTATTCTCCCTTATAGTATGGGGGGGGGGCCTAATCTAATGGGAGGGAAAATCAAGTATATATACACCAACAGCGGCTTGCTTTTCATAATCTGTTCCTGTGTTCGTGGAGGTTGCAGCGATAAGTGTATAGGTAGAGAAAGGAAAAACGAGCATCATGAGTTATTATTAAACAAACAATCAAGTATAGTAGAAGAATTGAAAAAGAGGACGGAACAAGCGTCCTGGCTAATGGGACTATAGGGTGGGTAAGATCCGCTATGAGGTGGCACTCCCCGACTCTGCGTCATGTACCAATGGTGAGGCCAATGACAGGCGAAGCAGAATAAGAAAATGGAGGAAAAAAGGGAGCAGGGAGAAAGCAAATTCCTTTACTCGCTTTGATCTTGGATGGTAACCGCAACATCTGGACGCTAAATACTACACAAACTTGCCAGCACGACACAGATATGCTAGAATATGTCGGCATCCGGCCATTAACCAAGCCAACAAACAAACCACCCCCACCACTAACTAACCCCCTTGTAAACTTACCCCCCAACACAAAGTCGTCACTACCAGTGGGACCCGCTCAATACACCAATACCCGCAGCAAAACAACCCAATCTCCAACGAGACCAGTTCCGGATGTTTTATCATTCAAAAGGGAGCGTCGGGGGTTTCGCGCTATCTACCGCTCGGAAACAGATCCTCTCTAGCTGCTGCACTTTGTGCTCTCTTAGCGCACCGGGCGTACGGTGGTTGTTAGCAAGTATCGGGCCGAGAAATAATGGGCACTAGGGCTATCGAGCCCGCTCGGGATGTATTATCATGGTGGATCACTCGTGGGTGTTGTCCGAGTTGAAAGCAGTACCCGATACCTTGGGCGAGAATATAATATGTACTATAGAAAGTGTTACTGCAGTAGTGTTCTGTCTATGACATATACTCGTACTTATGCGTAATTAATACGGGCATACCCCCTCCCCCCCGCATCTCCACCTAAAGAATAGAATACTGGTCTAAATGCGGTAGATGTATCTACTGGCTAGCCTATCTCGTTTACTCTGAGCATTTGCCTCTACCTACCCGTGCGCAGAGAATTGACCTATTTCTTGGATATAAGAGGTTGTACATGCGCATACGCCGGCTTGGTGGTCTGCGGGATTAGTTTTTGGGGCCTGGGGATAGTCGCGGCAGATGTGGGGTCTGTCAGAATTATTTTCATGGGCTCTGGCGCTCGGATTGGCTGCATTCTCTCTTTTTCTTGTCTTGCCCCCCTTGCTGTATTGCCCCTGGCGATTTTTTGGGGGTTGAGGTCGTATGATTCTCTTACTATTCGTGCGTAAATACAAGTGGTAAGGGGGTGCAGTGGGCATGGGATTATGCAGAGTTATGATACATGAATCACAGCTGGGGTTTTTCTCGATTTGAGGTCGACTTACTGCACCCTCCTCTCCTTATTGTAACCAATTGGAGAGATTTCAAGTAATACTGGTCTGGCGTGTTCGTAGTGCTCCATACTGACACTATAGCCGATTATTGTTTCTACTCGTTAAGTTATATCGAATAGTTTATGTTCTAGATAGACATTCGAAAACCAAACAGAATAAATTTGAAAAAATAAACAGATCATAGATACACCGTGGGCTATATGGGTTATATATTCGAGTAAAAAAAAGAGTATTATAACCAAGAAAACGTCGCCTGCTAACAACTGTCAAGAACCGTGTTCAAATCTCCAATCTTCAAGTCCACATGACTGGGCTCATCCTCAAACACTTTCCTCCTCCCAACCACCGTACCAACACCATCGTGCATACCCTTCATGTTATTCAAGTGCCCCATGTCATGCGGAGACGCATTAGAACCGAAAATTCCCTGCAGATAGTATTCGCCTTCCTCTTCTTCTGCATAATCCTCATCCTCATATCGGTATCCATATTCATCCTCCTCGCCGTCATCCCCACTACGCTTCTTCGCCACCCTGGCGGGAAACCTCTCGTTCCTGACTTTCTCCATAAACACGTTTAGGGCCAATTCTGCTGCTTTTGTGCGTGCCTCAGAGCGACTGGCTGCCCTCACGCTGAGCAGTTTCTCCTCGTTCACTATCACAGCGCAAGAGTACCCGCCTGCCTCTGTGGATTGCGCGTAATTGACAGTCCCCTGACCGTTGGCTGCGACGGCTTCCCCGAGTTTCTTGACTGGATGAGTGACATCCACACGATCTGTCACTAGTCTCTTGAGGACTTTTAAGATACCCAGGCGTTCGGCAAGCGATTTAACTGTTTCAAAGTCCCCGCCGGAATCGATGAACACCGCGCCTATAATTGCCTCCACAACGTCCGAGAGGAACTTGTTCCGGCCCGACTTGTCTGATTCTAGCGGGGAAAGCTCGGTCCACGGGTAGTCCTTTCCATAATCTAGGGCTGTCTGGACGCTATCGCGGAGGTCCTCTTCATAGCGTTTCGAACATATTTTTTGAGCGTGCTGGATCTGTTGGTGTTGGTGGCGGATGAACTTCCACAGCTCGACCTTGCGGGACTTGTTAACGATTTCTACTTCCGTGCTTTGCGCGCGTTGACTGATCCCATAGCCCTTAACGTCCACAGCGCAGCGGAGAGAGAGGTATGCTAGGAAGTTGCCGTTTACTACGGATGATTTATACAAGTGCATGTCGATGTGTGAGAGATTGCGGGGGGAGAAGAAGAGGTGATTTACGACCACCATATCTAGTAGGGCGTCACCGAGGAACTCCATGCGCTGGTAGGAGAGCGAGGTCATGTCGGATTCCCAAGAGGGGTGAGTAATGGCTTCTAGGAGGAGGGCCTTATGCGTGAAATGGTAGCCTATTAGTGATTCAAGGCCTTTGAGGTGGGGAAGATGGACTTCTGGGTATCGGGATGCTCGGTTTAGTAAAGAAGCGGTTCGCTGATGAAGAGGCTTCCAATTGATATTGAGCCCAAATGCACTGATGACTTTAAGAGCCTTCGAGTAACCGCCCTCCAGGTAAGCCGCACCGATTAGGGATTCAACAACGTCTGCAAGAATCTTTGTCGACAGCTGTTTGGGCCCCCTGCGCCTCTTCTCTGGGAACTCTTCCTCCTCCGATATCACATATCGTGGCCGCCATTTTGATCCAGTAAATATATCAGTAATAATCCATTTTGCTAGTCGGTTATCAATTGCCGCACGGGCCAGCCGTGAATTCGCAACCATTTGTTCCTTCTTCCTGGTGAGGTACCCTTCGTGCCAAAAGGGATGCTCGTCGAGGAGGTTGACAGAAGTGAGGAATTTTAAGACAGAGTCACCAAGAAACTCGAGGCGCTGATAATCTGTAGATTCTCTTGCTGATGACGCAGATAGTGCTGTAACCATCTTGGGTATCGAGTTGAAGCTAACTGGGTGAAGTAGTGTACGTTCCAGATCTGCCGCGATAAACGACATCTCAATCCGTCGAATAATACCAGGGAGGTACATTGCAAACTGAGAGTATTTCCAAGGCACCACATCCACCGCGCATAGCTCGGGTATGAGTAACGCCGGGCTTTCCGAAGAAGGCTCATTAGACTCTGGATGCAGGAAATCTCGACGGCCGGTAAGTCTTATCGCTTCGATGAAAACGCCATTCGGGTCAATCTCCCTCCCCTTATACCGCTCCAGAAGGTCCTCGTGCTCTTCAGGAGTCACGCCGTTTCGCCATCGCTGAATCACATATCTAACACCGTTTTGGGAATTATCCTTAATAATTCCGATATCGGGGCTAGCTTCCCGCGTCTTGTAGGCGTCCAAGAGCGTGACGGGAATTTCGTCGCCCCTTTCCGCCCAGTCATCTGCTTCGTTCTTCGGCACAAAGAGATAAGGGAAATCTTTCACACCAGGTTTCATCCTACTTCCAAATATACATGAAAGCAAGGCATATGTCGTCTTCTTCCCTCTTTCAATGATTCTCGGATTGACACCTAGGCATCTTGAAGACCCGACTATGACCTCCCCGATGTTCGAATTGGTGCGATATACCATGATCTTGGCAACTTCAGGGCAGGCAAAGTGAGTTAAGATCTCAACCACCACGGGGCCACCACTACCAGGCATATTAAGCGTGATTGGCGTAGCGAACGCTACCGTATCCTCTTCCCACTTCTTCTCGGACCAGGGATCCATGGTGTTGTCAACAGCAACTTTTGAGGGCCTCTTCTCGAGTTTCTTGGTTGCATCCGCAATATCGGGGTCAGTCTGCAATAACGGCATCAGATGATCGTCGATAAGCGGATCACCCTGAAGCTGCCAAAGCGCGAGATAAGCCTCGAAAGCCGCATCGCGTTTTGCCCACCTTTCGGTCCCCCAAGCCTCTCTACTCTCTGCTCGTCTAACTTCGGGGGCGATACAATTGGGTAGTAAAACCTCAGCCTTGTACAATGGCCGCGCTGACAAGCCGGAACCCATCGCTTTTAGTGTGTCTAGCTGCTCCTGGTTCACAATCCGGGTGTGAAAGATTGGGCGAAGATCCATGTACTCGCCCTGTGGAAGGCAATTGCAAAAATGATGAAGATGAGACACAGCCGAATCAAGCGTCAAGAGAGCGCTATTGGGCATATTAGCATCACAAAATCTCGCTCGGAATGACTTGTGACTACAAACCCAGTGCTTTCGATCAGGAAGCGTCGACTTTTACCCTTGCTAAGAATGCCGTCTTCGTCTGGCTCCTCAGTTTCCGTCTCCGTCTCAGCCTCGAGCTTCCTCGTCTCATCCAGGTACTCCTCAATCATGTCCATCTCCAGCTGCTTGAATTTATCGATCTTACCCTGGGAATCGCCTTCGTTAAACATCAAAACATAATTACTCTTAGCCATCCTCGCCCGTCCGCGACGTTGAATAAAGCTCTTGAGATTCGGCGGCAAAGAGAAGCAAACGACAAGGCGGCACGCCGGGATGTCCATGCCCTCCTCAACAACGCTAGTAGACACAACTAGATTCTTCTTACCAGCCCTGAAATCCTCAATTGTCTCGTACTGTCCCTTTAGGTTAACAAGTTCATATATAGCTTTTCTGGTCCTTCCATTGCCTTCTGAAACACCAACAACAGTTCCGACCCGGAATATATCCTTCGTTCTCGAGTCCGTTTTCAGGATCTCCGCCAGAATAGAGACCCCTACCCGCTGTTCAACGAAGATCAGCCCCGCAAATTTCCCACCATCGTCCTTATACTCGCCCAGAAGCACCTCAATCAGCTTCTCAACCTTGTCCGACAACCTCCCCTCTATTGGGCCAATGTCTCTGGGAACAGTTATTTTCGAAAGAATCGACTTCAAATAGCGCTTCTCCTCGTTGTTCCATTCCATCCACATACTCTCTGGATCCTCTTCATCAGCGAACTTGATTGCCTTCTGAATAGCATGCTTAAGATAACAATCTACGCCCCAAGCACCAAATTCTTTCCGGAGGTGAAAAGCCTTATTCAAAAGCCCACGCATCTGTACTTGACAGTACGTATTGCGCTTTGATATAGTCATCTCTATACGCTCCAGATCAGGGGTTTCGGAGGACCGGAGAGCCTTTATAAATGGATCTTGCTGGATGTCCATCGCTGCCCAAGCGAATTGGAGGGAGTCCAAAGCGGACGGCATGTCATCAGTGACAGTACTTTGCTGGGTCGGATAAACTTCATCAGATTCTATAGCTCCGTAAAATTCCCCTCGCGCCGGGGTTGCTGATTGGGTGGTGTCTTCACTCGTCCTCTCGGGTGGTGGTCCCACATATGGCTCGCCGGTGAGTGGGTCGATCAGCTCGTACTCTTCTCCGCGAGCCACTGGCGTGCTCGGTCGACCATCTTTATAAGGCTCTGCTGTTAACGGATCGATCATCTCAAATTCTACCTCACTCCCACGCTTGCGATAAGGCTCCCCAGTCGAGGGGTCTATCTCTTCGTACTCGTCAATATCGTCAGTGATTTCGTTGTTCTCCAGTGCGGTATCGAAGGTATCTGGAGTCTTCATCCCACTAGACGGAGCGCTATCCACGGTAGGAAGCTTGAACGTTGTCTGGGGCCTAAAATGGGTGATTTCAGGCATGGGAATCTCTCCCCGGGGCGCGATACCTTTCGCCAGGACCTCGGCTCCCTTTACCGGTGAATCCACGGGATCGACCGCCTCCGGCCACATAGTTTCTGAAAACTTCCTCTTCTTATTTTCGTTAACCTGATCGGTGAGGTCTTCTAGGAAGGATGGGTCAATAAGTTCATATTCTTGAAATGAAGACTTATAAACGATTCTCTTCAGTACTGGTGGGTGAACATGTCGTAGCAATTCAGCACGATTCCGTACCGGTGTTCGAGATATTGCGTTCAGGTTGGCCTCAATCACTCTGATATCGACCCGATTAGCTAAAACTCCAACCTAAAGTTTGGAGGAAACGTACCGTAGCTGATCCGGGGTCGACTTCACAACTGGACTAGCTGTGAGTCCAAGAACAGCTGGAATTTCCAACCCCTTGCGTGCTCGTGGGTGATAGAACTCTTGCATAATCCGGTTTGCGGGGTGCTGTCCAACACAATGATGGGCTATTAAAAAGGATTTAGCTAGCCCATAACACCCAATACCTCACATTTCTATAGAAATTTCATGGTATTGTTATCGTCTGGTTATGGACAGAGAGTCTCGAACCTTCGTCGAATACGATTAACCCTATTCCTTCCATCCTGACAAATCCATGGGTTAACGCATCTAGTAATACCTATTTCTTCATTAGATCCAGGAGATTCTGGTTTATCCTTCTGATCACTCACTTGATGAGTGCTGACAACGACTGCGTGGTCATTGTCCTTGATACCTAGGATCTCGTCCCAGATCTCTTGGTCGCTCCACTTATCGACTTTGTCACCTCCGCTGAGGAATTGAATGTTAACCGGTGGCAAAGAAGCCTTTAGCACTTCATACTGCTGATTCCCTAAAGAAACATTGGGCACCAAAAACCAACAGAGCTATAGCCTGCATTAGCAAGTGACAATCTGTACGCAATTGATTTTTGACTACCTTATCCTCCCCCTTTTCCAGTTGAGCCTGAATACGGAGCACAGCACTATCAGTTGAACAGTTAGCTAACCCAGCTCATCCCATCTGGTGTCCAACATCCCAGCATGGTAAGCACAGCAATAGCTCAGCTACCCGCCCTTAACAACACAAGCACAACAAGAAAAACCTTACATATGAGTTTTTCCCGATCCCGTATCCATCTACCCATTGCCGTTAGTTCTACCAGAACCACATGTACTACCAGAAGGGAGGGGAGAAGGGAGGGGAGAAGGAAAAACGCTTCCCTACCGTAACAACAATATTTCTCTTTAAGCTCTCCTCAAACATCTCCAATTGATATCCTCTGGTCCGCTCCTCCGGTGGATCCCTTGGCTTCGGCGCTCTCGCCCCATTACCCGCACCGTCGACTGCCATACTAACACTGTCATCCATTCTCATTCTAATAGAAGAAGCTCTTTTTTCCGGGCAAAATTATGGCGATAGTAAAAACAATGAACGACCCTAAACAATTAAGCTATGTGGTACAATAAAGGTCAGTTTGGTTCCTGGCACGAAAAGTGAAGTCGGTCGCGGTTTTATATTGGAAGTGCTTAGGCCGATAGAGAAGACGTAAGAGGGACATTTAGAATGGACTAACTAGATACGGCTAAGAGCGGGGTAGGTCCCGGTGGCAGGAAGGACGCCTTAAGGATTGAGGCTCGGATTAAAATACTCTGGGAGAAACATAAAGGGGAGCTTCAAGGGCTCTGGAGGGCCTCCGATAAAATCGACGGGTGGAGGAATATGGGGGTTAAGGATGTTGAGAAATTGATATGTTCAGGATGCTCCAGTTTCGCTGAAGATTGGATCGGGATTACACAGCAGACGGCATACAGCGGTCGTACAGAGCAGTACATGTACCGTACTGTACTCGAGTACAAAGGTGGGTTATTGTGCAGTATGAGCGAACGCCGCGATGCAGGCACAGTCGCGGCCATCGCTCCACTGTCTACGATCAAACACCTAACCACGTGGCGCTGGAGGCCTAAGAACCCGAACACAGAACACAAGCGTATTTGCACATGACATTCGCGTTGATAGATAAACCCTCGCACGAGCTGAATATCAATAACAACAACAACGGCAACAATGATAAGAAAGTGAAGAAAGTCTGGATGGCTAACTTATATGATTTTCAGGACTCCACTCCATGGACCAACACCGCTAGCAAAAAACCTCAATCAGGCCCATGGTGATGGTCAAACTTCAAGAAACTTTTTTTTAAGTCTGTAAATTTATTCGTAATCAATACAGGAAAATCCCAGCATGCGCCCGGAGGTATGGCCTAGAAAACCCAAATAACAAAGGAAACTTCAACCCCCTATATGATACAAAGCAAACAAAAAATAAAACCTCATCACACCCTTACCTCAAAAGCTCCTTCAAAGCTACAGTAACACTAAGATCCCAACATGGACCCTCTGGTAAAAGGAAAAAACCCCACCCTAACAGGAAAGTTTATGAATATCATATGTTCCATCCTGAATCCACCATGGGGTGATAGCCCCACAGCTACTGTAAGAGCCGCAAACGGTTCAACCCATCCCTGGTATCCGCGGAGAGGGAAAAAAACACGTCTAAAATCTGGTAAGGAGCACAGTGCTATCAATTTACGCTTGACAGAGGCCTAACTTTACAGCATAGTACCGCCAGCCACCATAACATGAGTGTATTGGACCGCATGCTCAGGCGTAATAGTAATATCTTAGACCACGCTGTCCTCCACAGTGCTAAGTCCACGCCTCACAACATTCACGGTCCATCGTAGCGATTCTTTCATTCATTACATCATTCCTAAAACACTGACATGCGCGGAATAACCAGACCGGAGGAGAGGAATGCTCAAAACCAGCCCTCGCTCGCCAGCTCAACCTTAGAACCTGTTGAGCTCGATGGGCGCCAGTACAGCAACCTGCCGCGCTAGGTAACTTCCCTCACACGAGTAGTTGCTAATTTCACACAAGCGGTATTTTCGGATATCCGAAAGCCAGCGTAGGATTGAAGTTGATTCCGAGTGGTCGCTACCGTAGCTCTATGATACCAGAGAGCATGAAAGGGAGGGAGGGTAACGGCCCTAAGTTCGGTTCCAGGTTTCTTAGCCCCAGCCAAGCCGGACGACCCTCCATGCCTTTTTTGAAAACTTTCTCTCAACGTCAGACGCCTGCTGTCGCCAACCTCACCGCAACGACGATATCCAGCATACCGGCAGTCCTTACTAAGGACGTTTTTCAACACCGTTTAAGTTGTTTCCCTTTTCGCCCCAGATTTCCCTCTCCCCCCTTTCTCCCTTGTTTTCTCGACCCCAAATGTCTCAGTGTTTCTCGCGTTAATCATGTCAATACTCTATTCCACTATGATTCAATCCAATTCAACCGATTCTCCATCATCGCCCCTTCTCTCTTTCCATGATGCTCCCGCCAAAAACATGCACTACTTAAGTTTCCCTACCCCTTCTACGCAGTAGAACGTCCAATGGAAGGAACAACTAGTCTATGTGCAAACATCAACCCAACCCCATCTTTTAAGTAAGAGCATCGCTCTCTCCCACACCCACCGCTGCAGACGTTCTGTCCGCGTGGATTTCTAGGTTGGGAATTAGCTTTGTTGGGAATTGGGACTTGACCATTTCTCCCCCCGTTTTGATGCTCATTGCGGTCCTTCTTCCCTCCCTCCCTCCACCTCCGCCCTACTCTCGTCGGGGGAGGCGAGGTGATTAGTAGGGTGACGGATGGGGAGGTGGTGGGACATATTAAGCCAGTCAGTTTGCTCGCATTTTTTGAAGTTAAGTGAGCGGTCCCACGGCCTGCCACAAGTGAATGAACGAGTAGAGACTAGGGATACCAGACGGGTGAAAGTGCTTTGCTTTGGTATTAGCGTTTGAGGTAAAAGTACAGTACCGCAGCATGGACAGATACTCTTGCTTACTAGTATTGCATAACAGCAAGATCTTGCCCTAACCTCCTGTAAGCAGTAGTAGTTTAGGTTACATAGCCTTGTCATACTTGCTCGTCTGTCTATCCGCAGACTGCAACAGCACAGTAGACAGAGAGAAGCTCACCGTCGACTTCCCTTCCCTTCCCTTAACCAACCTACTGTGCTACGAGTATAAACGAAACCCCACCATGCAGATTCATAGCCGCACCACATCATATCATATCATCCAATTCATCAAGATAAACCTTCACTTGGCCCAATAAACCGCTCCGGCCTGAAAATTCTTGGAGAAAAATATATGCCAAGGCCCCCGCCGATCACAAGCCCACTCCCCTCCTGCTCCCCTCGAAATTCGCAGCTCAAGACAGAAACACAGATTGACCCCATTCTGCATTGGTGGATAGCTACCATACCTGTGGGATAATAAATCGACTTCACTAGAACGCCTCACGCCGCATTCAGTAATTTTTATGCGCGGGAAGTTGCAGCGTCGATGCCAATGACACGAGTACCATACTCATCATACTTGGCTATCCGTCTGTCTCTCTGCGTGCCAGCCTGGGCGGGAGGGGGTGAGGCAGGCACCGCCGACAGACCATGCAGTACAGTACCGTACTCGAGTGCAGTACAGTACAGCACCAGCATCTTTACCACACATTTCTTCAATATAGGGCCATAAATTCCTAAGTAGAAACCCTGTGTGCTAGAGCGGGTAAGCTTTTTTTATTTTTTATTTTTTTCTCTTTATTGCTCTGTTTCATTTATACTACCTACTGTATGTCCTGGACGAACGCGCGATCCAACGTTTGAGTTGCGGTCCGTTGACTGCCCTTCAGGACCCCAGCATGTCACGGCATAGTGGCACACCACATTATACGGCAAATAACGGTATTTCCACCCGCCCGTGCATCGCGCCAATAACTTAACTACCGGAGTCCCGTCCTGTATTTTTCTACTAGCCGAGGGGGTTTTCTCTTTTGTTTATTTTTTTAATCCTCAGATTTATTCGTAACATATTGTACAGGGAGATCCTGGAAAGCAAGCAGCCTAAAGTATACGGTAGCCTGGAAAACTGAAATACTGTAACAAGAGAAACAAGAGAAGCTTAAAACACTCCCCTTCAAATCAATCGTAACTATAAAAATAATAACAAGTAGAGAAAGCAGGCAGGTAGGCAAACTGCTATCGTGCGTCTTATATTATGTGCACAGGCTGCCGCACGTACCCACCTGGATGACCACCTATATGCCGTACTGTACAGCGCCCCAGGTTTTTACTGCCATTGCTTGTCTCCACCCGTAGCATTTTTATTCCATCTTTCTATTTTAGTCACCTTTTCACACTCTTACGAGAGCAAGTATGAAGTGCACGTCGGGGAAATAGTGGGCCGTTAACCACTGTTATCATGGATTAAGTCCGCTCATTCTTCCCGTAGCCCGCCTTGTTAATTTCACTCAACCCAACGAGGCATACCACACAAGCACAAGTGCGCGAGTGACTAGAAACCTGGCTAGCAGCTGGGATGCCTACTGTTTACTTTACATCCAACAGCAGTAGTGGCGCGACTAATTATGAATCTATGATAATCTACTCGAGTATGATATATGATAGACAGTCACGGTTAATATTCGCATGCGGCAGGATAAACAGTCTTGATGCCACCAGTATTGCGACGCCGCCTATGACGGAGTGTTTCCTTACCTGGCAGGTTGGAAATTTACGCCTGACTTCCTTCCTTCCTGTGTAGCGTGGCCGCGGGCTGCCTTACATACTCCGCGGGGAAACTCTAGCAGTTTATACGGTCATCGTTGAAAAAAAGCTAGGGAAGAAAGCAACTCCTGGTATAAGTTGAGTGGTACCAACTCCATGGTCTCGAGGGAGGGGGGCTATTAGTGGATTATGGTGCCATAGGATGGCATTGTATGGGATACCCCGCCGTGAGCTTTTGGGGGATTGACCTGCTTACTCTCTAGAGGCTTAGTCTGACTTAGTTAGGCCACTCGAGTTAAAGCTCATCGCCCTCTTCAAAGAATGGCCCCGTCTCACCTATCGGAGGCATCACACCGTAGCTAGATAGATAGCTTCTAAATCTGGGCACTTAATGCCCCCTTCATGTCACTAGACCCCCTTACTCTACCCCGCAAATAGTGATTCTTCAAGTTACAGAGAACGGGCGCAGTACGCAATAACTTACTTAATACGGTAGCCCCGCAGTCATTGCGATTTGCAGGCTCTGTAAGAACTAGCTAACTTAAAGCTCAGCACTAGGAACTTTTGGACACCGTAAGGTGGGTAGCTAGTAGTGACAGTATTGTCACAAATTTCGTGTTGCTTATTTTCCCGGGCGCATAAAAAATTGGTGGTCCGGGAGGCTTACCGGTAGTGGAGTTAGTCTAGCGAAAAGCCCCGTCGATCATGTTACTCCAGATTATCAGATGAGGTCATACCTCCGACGCAACAACCATAAACGGCTGTTGCCCTACCGAAAGGAAAGCGAAGATCAAAACATTTCAGCAGGATGGTTAATCTGGTCCGCTCCCTGAGATCGATTGGTATGGTTTCGGGGTATAATACGAAGGTGAAAAGTGACGCAGCACCAGAGGGGAGAACACCACAGGAGTTATCGCACTGTCGGGTACAGTGCTCGAGTACGGGCAAGGTTTTAGGGAGATAGGGGAGATTGGGCATGTTTTTTCCTTGGGAGTATCGGAATCTGCCTTGCAAAGCAAATCTCCAATACTGTCTTTCTGTCTGCCTCTCTGTCTGTCTGTGAGACCGAGGTAGTCTTCTTTAATACGCGACGAATACGAAGAGGATTCAGACGAGTGAGCTTCCTCAAATCTCGCGGAGGGCGAGGACTGCCAAGGATGGAATCAGGCAAGTAGTATCTATTCGAGTGGGTCAATCTTACCATCGATACAAGTAATTGCTAGCGATGCCTTACCCCCTGGGCGCGCTCGGCACCACTATCGGCAGTGATAGCAAAAGATCCATAACTTAGCTGACTTCACCACTAAAAACTCTATGTACGAGCACAGTACCATCTTGAACACTCGTTCCTCGTAAATGCAAAAGGGGCCCTATGAAACGTTTTTGATCTCGCTTCCAATCCCAGGTTTTGATCAGGGACGGACTTTCCTTTGGGGGGTGACCCAGTAGACTACTCGAGTACTCGTACGGTACTTGGCTTTCCTAGGTGGAAATTGGTAGGACTTTTTGGGTGGGTGAAAAGCATGAGGATGATTTTTCACAATTTTGAACAGCTGGTGATCTAAATGGGGAAAACTGGGGGTGTCGGGAAAAGGGAAACAAAGGTCGGATCGAAAAAAGAAAAAAAGGAAAAAAGAAACAGGAAGGCGCTGCTTGCATCATTGAGACCCGCACCTGGAGGCGTTTTGTGTGCCGATACAAGACAATACATTGATCGACCGCAGGCTTTCCTTCATTAGCAGTCTAACACCCATGCTGCCTAGCTTACCACCGCTGCATCGCTGCACCACAACCCTCTCCTTGCCACCCCTTCATCCCTCCTCCGGCTCCTCTAGTGTATTGCGGGGCATTCAAACGGTTATTTCATGTTTCCCAGAAATTATCTGGCTGTGAGTGGAGCACAGCTAGCAATGAGGACTTTACCTTATCAACCCTGCTGTTACCTGCAATGGGATGGTTTTACCCATCCAGCTTCTGGTTCAAGGGTGCAGGGAAACAAATGCGGGGGGGTATAATCGGAAAGACCGAGGGGGCAGAGAGTTTGATACCCATATCATGCCCACAAGTTAAGCTACAGGGGTAAAAAGGATACTGGAATAGGAAACCAGGCTAAGGATTTCTGCCACTGGGGGGGTTGAGACTGTGGAGTAAGGGAATACCGGTAGGGGAGAAGGGCATGGGGAAAACTAGTGAATTGGGAGGAGGAGGGAAAAGCTACCGAGCCGAGTGGCTGGATTGGAAGTGGGATAGCAAGGGAAAAAGAACAAAAGGGCAGGGTCTACTGCTCGAGTAGTACTCGAGCACTGCACTTGTAATATTTCCTGCTTCCCATTTTGTCCATCATGTGTTGATCCAGTGGGGAGGGGGGGCATGATGTCTTGCTTTCTTACGTGCCACATATCGGTATAGCGTCTCACCTCCAATTCCGCGGTAGCTATAAGGCAGCGGTGCCCCCCCCTTCCTTACTACTTATCTCGCTTTCCAGTTAGAGAGGATAGAAATCATGTCCAATCCAATTGCCAGCCCAACGGACACTCCGGATACGGAGAAACCTCTCTCGGTTCACCAGCATGAGCACCAACCACCGCCAAAGAACCAACTCGAGGATCTGCACCAGCTTAATTCCAAGCTTGCGCACCCTCTCTCGGGAATCCCACATGAGGAGCTGATAGAGATGGGCGCTTCCTATGCTCGTGAGAATGACATGGAAGACTTACAAGATGAATTCAGGAAAGGAGCTCTTCTCGCTCAGAATCCCGAGGCTTTCGATACACTACCATTACTGACGGACGACGACAAATACTATCTACGAAGAGAAGTCACACATAAATGGAGTCACCCTAAAGAGCTGTATCATATGGTTATAACGTGTTCTATGGCTGCCGCAGTTCAGGGAATGGGTACGCAACCATTACAGCCATTGTGCAGGCAAACGTGACTTTACTAACAATCTCATTACAGACGAAACCGTCATCAACGGAGCCAACCTTTTCTTTCTTAAGCAATTTGGAATTGAGCACCGAGAATGGATTGCCGGCCTTGTTAATTCGGCGCCGTATTTAGCTTGCTTTACTGTTGGTTGCTGGTTAACTCATCCTCTTAACAAGCAATTCGGTCGTCGGAATACCATCTTCATCACTTGTTTTATCTCCTTCGTAACATGCTTGTGGCAGGGGTTCACAAACTCATGGCCTCATATGTTTGTTGCGAGGTTTATGCTGGGTTTCGGTATTGGCCCTAAGAGTTCAACTGTCCCAGTTTATGCAGCGGAATGCTCGCCGCCAGCGATTCGAGGTGCTTTGGTTATGATGTGGCAGATGTATGGCCCTATTTCCCCCGTTATTCTATTTACGTTACTAATGCCCGTTGCCGTTGTAGGTGGACTGCGTTTGGTATCATGTTGGGTTATATTGCCGATGTTGCATTTTACAACGTCAAGGATCCGCCTCACGCGAGTACCTCCGATGCGTCAGGGCAGAAAGAGAAATTTGTATTAACAAAAGCGTTGATAGATCACCGGTCTCAACTGGCGCCTCATGCTTTCCTCCGCTATGGTCATACCCTTGATTGTATGCTTCCAGGTCTATTTTTGTGTAGGTCGCCATTTTTTGTCTTAGCTTCATTTTACCGTTGGGACTGACCTCCGGTCCATAGCCTGAGTCTCCCCGTTATGAAATGTTGAAGGGCCGCCATAAGCGCGCTTTCAACTCGCTTGCTCGCCTGCGATGGACAAAGGTCCAAGCCGCTAGGGATCTGTTCTACATGCACACTCTCCTAAAGGTCGAAGCCGAGTTGAATAGGAAGGGTAATAGCAAGATCGTCGAGTTCTTCACTATCGGGCGTAACAGGAGAGCTATGATTGGTTCCCAAATCGTCATGTTTATGCAGCAAGTATGTAGATTCACCGACGATTCTTACTATCTACCCAAACTGACTGGCAACAGTTTTGCGGAGTCAATGTCATCGCATACTACTCTTCGGTCATCTTTAGGGACTCTGGATTTTCTGTCATTAATTCCCTATTGGCCAGTCTGGGCTTCGGAATTATTAACTTCCTGTTCGGTGGGCGTTGCTTTGTTAATCCTGTGAAACGAATGCTAATATGTGACAACAGCTATTCCTGCGGTGTACACTATTGATACCTTCGGTCGTCGATTCCTACTTCTCACTACGTTCCCACTTATGGGCCTCTTCCTACTATTCACTGGATTTTCGTTCTGGATTCCTGGTCAAGAGGCAAGGGTTGGATGCGTTGCCCTTGGAATTGTGAGTGCACTATAGAGGCCTTAGCTAGCAGGGTAATTAGTCTGACAACATCTTTCAGTATTTGTTCGGGATGGTGTACTCTCCTGGTGAAGGGCCGGTACCATTCACATACTCAGCAGAAGCATACCCTCTCTACATCCGCGATCTCGGTATGTCGCTCGCTACAGCGACGACATGGGGTTTCAATTGGCTGCTGTCGATGACCTGGCTACCGCTTGTACGGGCATTCAAACCACAAGGAGCCTTTGGATACTACGCAGCATGGAATGGCATTGGGTTTGTTCTGGTTCTGCTCTTCCTGCCTGAGACCAAGGGGAGAACTTTGGAAGAGCTAGACAGAGTCTTCGAAGTTCCTACAAGAAGCCACGTGAAGTATGGATTGGCACAGGTCTGTATCCTAGTCAAAGCGTTCCCAACAGGAATTAATACTAACCACAAACTTACAGGTTCCATGGTTTTTTAAGCGATACATCTTCAGACAAGACGTCCCAGCACCCAAGTTATTGGAATTAGAAGATACAGAGTACCACCCAGATACCTTCCAGCACGGGAGCAAAGAAATAGGTGAGGGAAACAGTGTTTAAGTAGAGACAGTTATTTTCAAGTTTCCTTTATCCCTTTTGTTTTTAAGATTATTAGTTAGGAACCCTTTCGAGTTAGTCTATTAGATTAGACGTGCCCTAAGAACTGTTTTTTTATCTTGAGAAGATTTGGAATGGTGCATGACTGTATACCACTTGTTCGATAGTGACATGAATCTACCACTCTATTCGAGTGGTAAGGGTGAGTTGTCTTTTTCCGTGTGATCAGGAACAGTAACCTGGGAGATGATTGCGAATAAGGTTACCGTATGTCCTATGGACCCTAACGCCAGCACGATATTATACCATGGCTTTTAGCACGTGATAGGCTTTCTGTGGGGACTCCGCACCATACGACCCTCAGTTTTGGGATGTTGGGAATCTCACACTTGCAGAACTTAATGTTGGTAGTCTGGGGATCCATTCTGCAGGGCAGTACACGACATCAGGGAACTTTACCACCAATACCGGTAGTCACGCTTTTTCAGCCTCATAGGAAATATGTCATCGTGATGTGAATTATGTACTGTGCTCTCCGAACTGGGTGAGGTTCTAGCGACGAGGGAAGAGAAAGCGGGGAAGAGAGGGCTTCGTCCTATCTTTCCGGAAGTGTGAAATTTAACGTACTCGAGTAAAGAACTGGGTTTGAAGAACTCGATACCGTAATTTTTGTGAAGCCCTATCTCTCCCCCTTCGAGTCTAGCTCCCCATACTGCAGTCCACCCGGCCGCTGCCTTCTCGGGCGCCTCCCGTTCGGCCGTTTCCGGAACAATCTGACAATTTGTCTCACTCCCATTGGCTTGAACCTCTGTGGCGTTGCGCACAAGTAGGGTAGAGGAAAGCGAAAGCTCACAGCCATAGCTAGAATAAAAACGCCACCCCTGTCAGCTTTTCAAGAAAATTTCCCCCGTTCCCACTTCCTTTTAACCCGGCTTTTTCTTTCTCTTTTTCACTCATCCAACTTCGACCACCGCTTTCCACTTCATTGTTCACATACACCCTCGCTACGTACGACACGATACCTGTTGTTGCTCTTTCGTTTTGAGAGTTGATATTATTATATTACTTTGATAGACATGGGTTTCCAAGAAGGTGAGATGGAATGATGCTTTTTTTCTTTTTCTTTTTCTTCCTTCCTTTTCGATGTTTGCTTTTCTCCTCCACAATCTTTTCATGAGCAGTTGAGACTGACAGTTCATTTACATTAGGTGACAATTCCAAGGGTGCGAACCTTTTCAAGACCCGCTGCGCTCAATGCCACACCCTCGAGGCCGGCGGAGCGAATAAGGTCGGTCCTAACCTGCACGGCCTGTTTGGACGCCAGTCTGGACAGGTAGAAGGTTTCTCCTACACCGATGCGAACAAGCAGAAGGGCGTTGTCTGGACTGAGAAGACTTTGGTACGTTATCCTTCTTCTCCTTATTGGTGAGGGATTGGAGAGGGTAGGAAACTAATTGTGGTTGGATTACATATAGTTCGAGTATCTCGAGAACCCGAAGAAATACATTCCCGGAACCAAGATGGCTTTCGGTGGGTTGAAGAAGGAGAAGGATAGGAATGACTTGATTACGTACGTTTCTCTTCCCCCGAGATATTCTCTTTGATATTTCAGGTTGATACGGTACTGATGTTTTGTGTGTGCAATAGCCACCTGCGCAATGCTACTAAATAAATGTTTTAATGCTTTGTTTTTTTTCCTGTTCGACCCATAAATTAGTCCCTTATAGAACTCATCTCTACTCTTTCATCTCCATATATTATTTCACTTTGTCGGTGTATCAAAAGTTGGTCGTGGTTCGCTGCGAACGAATTGTATTATATTATAACATCCTTTTGTTTTTCCACCTTGGTGGGGGTCGGATGAAGGGAGCAATAGATGACCAGAAAATGTCATGATCGTAATAACTCGTTACTATAGCGTTCACAAAAGAAATCTGAAGTATATTCGTGCAAAGTCCAATAAACCCATCCAACCCGCCAACCAACTAGTACTGTATTACAATAACCCCATCCGTCATATCGTACACCCATTGCATCGTGACCACCCCCACCTCTCCCTTCTAGAGCCTCCTACCACCTCAACTTGGGCGCGAAAAACAGTACAAAAAGCACCAGGAAAGCCAACCCAACAATAATGATGGGGTATAGGATGGACCACAAAAACCCCACATTCTCATCCCTCCTTAACGCCTCCAACTTCCTTCCAGTGCCCTCAATGCCCAGGGTATTCTTGTCGAGTCCTTCCTGCGCCATGTCTAGCAGTGCCTTCTCGTTCTCCAACTCGCTGCCGAAGCGCAGGGAGGACTGCTTGAGTGCCTGAGCGAGCGAGAGCATGTCTGCGGTTATGTGCTCTTGCTCGGCGCGTTGGTTGCTGAGGTGCTTCTCGGTGTCAGCGTCGGTAGCAGCCGTAGTCGAGTCGGGGAAGAGTTGTTTGCGCTGGTGGCGGTTGGTGGGGGTGGCTGTTGGTTGGAAGCGATTTCGGAGGGTAGAGGTTGTAGTTGTTGTGGATGTAGGGGCATTTTCTGACTGCTGTGGGGGGTTTCCACCGTTTACTTCCGCCGGAAATGCAGATAGCTCTTTCACCTCTTCCTCCCCCTTCCCCTTCCCCTCCCTCTCATCGTCATCGTCATCAGTAGAATCCCCTCCCTCCTCCTCCTCCCCGCCAGCAGCCATGACAAGCAGCTGCTCGTTCAACCTTCGAATAGCTTGCTTCTGCACACCCAGTCCAGAAAGCACGCTCTGCCGTGTGGACGTATTCCGAATGAGTACGGATTCGCTTTCCAGCGAGAGGAGTAGTTGTCGGGCGTGCTCAAGGTTCGCGGCAAACTTTGCACGGTCGACCGGGGAGAGGGGTGCGCCTTTTTGAGATGCAAGTTTTGAGTCTAGGCGGGAGAGGAGGCGGGTTAGGTTTTTGGTGGCTATTGTTGATTCTGTGGCGGCGATGGGGAGGGCCATAGTGATGTTTGTCTGTTTGTTTGGTGCTATGGGGAGGGAGGGCGGAGAGGGAAGGAAGGAGAGAGTTGGATGCTATGGTGGAAAAAGGTACGGATTTCAATGACGATATTTCGGTGGTTGTGGTTGGGTGGGTATATTTAGATGGAGGGTTTATTTTGGAAAAGCCAATGAGTGAAGGGGGTTATGGGCTGTGTCTGTAGAGTACTGTACATACGATAATGTAGCTATGATATACGGGTATCGTAACTGGGCTGGGGTGCAGTAGTGGGATGGGCCTTGCTTTCTTCTCTTTCCTGTTCCCTCCTTCAGTTGATCCTGTTTAGAGAGCTTGAGGCCACAGTGTTGAAGAGCCTCTTGTCAACGAAAAAACGGCCCGGAATAACTTTTTTGCGTGATTGTTGCAAGGGATGAAAGTTGCCGCCATGTTTTTGTTTTCTTCACCTCGCCTCCTACTCTGAGATCACGATCACTCTCACGACATTCATCCACAAACGCACGTTTGGTCTTTCAACACCGGGGATACACTTACTGTGGGGTGCGTAGCTTTGGCCCTTTTGCTTTTATTGTTTATAATGGGTGAGCGGGGTCATGAGTCTCCGATGGACTTCCAATGGGATGGGACGGGGCCCAGTGATCCTAACTCTCCTTTTCGGATGTCTGCTCTAAATAACACTCTTACCCCTACAGCACAGAAAAAGCGTGAGTATAAAGGCAATTTTATGGCTCCTATACACGTTATGAATATTTACAAACAAGAATAGGAGACCTCTCGTCATTTCAGTCCACTACATCTAAACTCCCCACACTCACACCACCGTCATCACAACCATTTCTCTTTCAAACAGCGTCAAGACCAGCTCCTCCGCTTTTTAAAGGCGCGTCATTCACTACCCCCCGCCAAGCCGCAGATACTCCACGAAAATCGCTGTTTTCCGCTGCTCCCGATGCCACAGAAGGTAGTGATATGGGAACCCCCGAGACCCCGCAGGTTCCCCGTTCGCCGACCAAAGAATCCTCGGCAAAGTCTTTAGCATTAGTCTCGCCAATCCGTAAGACCGGCCGTGGCGAGATCAAACGCGTGAGTAACGATGGTGCAATCAACAAGGTCCGTCGGCGTCGTGTGGGTCAAAAATTCGAGCGTGGGGACTGGTGGATGATATCTGGGCCCGCTGGTTCTGCTAGCGAAGATGAGGACCAAGGCGCAGAAGACGACGAGGATGACAACGATGACGATGGGCAGCAAATGTACGAAGGCATGAGTACTCCCCGACGATGGGGATCAAAAGCCAAGTCCGCCGCTACAAGGTGGGCTCAGACCCACCGGGAAATTCCGATCATTGCGTCGCAGTACCTACAGCTATTCTTCAACCTGAGTATGATACTTTTGCTACTGTATGCCGTTTTTTGCTTCTATCTTACTGTCCGCCGGGACGTAGATCAGAAGGTCGAGGAGTATTCTGCCGAGATCGTCCAGGAGATGAGTCAGTGCGCGAAGGAGTACGTTGAGAATCGCTGTGATCCGAATATGCGTGTGCCGGCGATGGAAATTAGGTGCACTGCCTGGGAACGCTGCATGAATAGGGATCCCACGCAGATTGGCAGAGCCAGGGTTTCGGCGGAGACGTTCGCAGAGATCATTAATAGCTTTATTGAACCTATTAGTTATAAGACAATGGTAAGCCCTTCTCCTGTTCTCTGCCACCTGCGATGAATAAATGTTGATAGAGGTAGTTCTTCTGCACTATTCTCTTCTTTGGCGGTCTTGCTGTCTCGAATATGGCTTTCGGGTATTTCAGAGCTAAAACCCTCAACCATCCGGCGCCGTATCTTGCCGCTGCCGCTCCTATGGCGGACCATTGGGACCCTCATCAACAGCTTCAGCAACAAGCTGGCTACAAAAGTGCTCCCGGAACGCCGATGCCCACTACTCCTGGGCGCGGAATCAAGTATAGGGAATTAAGGACTCCGGGAACCGCGAGAAGGAATTTACAATGGCAGTGATATGCATCCGGGACTAGAAACAGGAAATGGGAACGGGCTTGTGGAGGATGTGATGTGTTGATGGGAATAGGGGGTAACTCGGTGTAATGTATGAAATGGAGTTTTCGTTCATGGGTCTGGAATATCGTTTTTTGTCTCTTATTCTTGTGTTCAAAGCTAAGGAGGATGACGGGCAGAGGTTATATCCTATTGTAGTTTATTTTCGTAATCCTGTGGCTGTAGTCTGTCCGGTCCGGCTGCATGTTATTTGGAATATTCCCTTCCGCTTTTCAATAGAAATTCTAGGGGGCTTGGATCGGGACTAGCACTCGGCATTCGTAAATGTATCAAGACCAATTCGCACCTTTTTGAGTACCGTATGTTCCGACGGGGTGCTGATTTCTGTGTTCTTGCGTGTGGTGGAGAGGGCCTAGAGGGCTAGGGCTATAGTGCTAGGACAGCGGGGGCTATGAGGTAAATTTTGATGTTCTTGTAATATCGGTAGACACCTTATCCCTTCGTACGCTCTCAAGCCTTGAACCAGCAGCGTTGCTAGTCCGTGAAGTGTAAAGGATAAGTAGAAAACAGCCTGACGATCCCTCAATATTGTGACAGATCCTCTTTAAAAAATTATTAGCTAAGTCAGCCAATGTTTGTGGCCTTCCCTATTTATCGTTAAATCTTCGCACCAAAATCTCCGTCTTTTGTATCATACTAAAAGTATGTGGGGTCTAGGGATAGGCGAAAGGGATTGCTTCAGAGAGAACCTCTTACCATCCACTTCACAATTTCTCACTAGCTTCCAATATTTCGGAAAAAACAATTATCCGGCTTATCTCATCCTGCACACAGATTTTTCGGCCCACCCCTCAAAATATAAGCCACTCCCAGCCCAGAATCAAACTTTCCTTACAGATGTTCTCCCGAATTCGCATTCGTGCACAGGTCCACCAGTTACCGTGCTTTCGCCTAACCGCTCGCTGGCAATCGCGACCTGTCCCTTTACGAAGAGGGCTATCATCCACCCCCCGGTTTCCCGGGCAAGATGCCTCCTCCGGGGGTGCCGCAACACAACCGTTGAAATCTTCGGAAAGAATTACGGAGGAAGAGGACTTAAGCTGGATACCAGACTACTGTCCCGGCTGCGGTGCCCCGAGCCAGCGCCAGGATCCAGATCTACCAGGCCACTACTCGCGCTTGACTCGCCGCCAACGCTTCGGTGACTTGACCATAAAGTCCCCAAAGCAGCACAGCGAAGAAAACATCTTCTACGACACCATCGAGCGCCTACGGTCCCAATCGGACTCTGAAACCCCATCCCAAGAGTTGCGTGAGTTCCTCAGCACTGCAATTGCCTCCTCTTTTTCTCCCCCCAGTTCCGAGAGCGCCGGCGAGGAATCCAGGGTCCCGCCGTTAGTCTGCGAGCGGTGTCACGGCATACGTTACCACCACCGTGCGAGTGGATTGCCCGCATACCCCACCCTCTACACACTAACCAACCTCATGCAGAACTCGCCGCACACGAAGAATCATATATACCACCTCATCGACGCCGCCGACTTGCCCATGTCGCTGCAGCCGGGACTGCGCGGGCACCTCTACCAGAATTTGCCCAAGCCGCTCCAGCGCCAGTTGACTGTTTCGTATATTGTTACTAGGGCAGATATCCTCATGGCTTCGGAACGACAGATCTCGAGCTTGATGACGTACATCAAGAAAAGGATCAAGGATGCCCTGCCCGAAGACGAGAGAGTTGAGAGCGCGGTGGATAAGATTCATGTGATTTCTACCAGGAATGGTTGGGGGGTTGGTAAAGTTAAGGATGAGATTCGGAGGAGGACGGGCGGCGTGTGGATTATTGGGGGGATAAATGTTGGGAAGTCCAGGTTTGTGAAGGAGATGTGGCCCGAGGGCGGTGAGAGTAGGCCGGTTACGAGGGAGGAAGCAGGGGAGTATGGGATTTTGCCAGAGAGCGGCGAAAGTGCTGAAGTGAAAGCGGAGGGGAAAGAAGGAGGGGTGGAAAAGAGAGGAAAGATGGCACATGAGTACTTTTTAAATCCACTGCATATAGCGCCTACGGTGTCGGATGTGCCGGGGACTACTGCGGCACCGATTAAGATTGCCTATCGGGCTTCTGGTCAGGAGAGACGATGGGGGGAAATGATCGACTTGCCGGGATTTGAGCGGTGGGTTGGCTATGGAAAGAATGGACTGCTGAAGTACGTTCGCCCGAGGCTACAGATGGCGGTAGCCATGGATAAGCGAGTCAAGGGACAGCAGTACACTATCAAGTCAGGTAATCGCTCTCTCTTCTTTCGCATATCTACATCCAATGGCTCATAAAAAAAAAAACAGGCCAATGCATGATCCTCGGCGGCCTAATCCTCATAACCCCCCGCATAGGTGGGAGAGGCCCCTTAGTAGTCCTAGCAACCCCATTCACTAACCTGCCGGTACACATCGCCTCGACCTATAAATCCTTAAAATGGCTCGAGCATCCAGAACCCGAGAGTGTGGATCACCTCTACTACCCAGCGCCAACCACCGTGCTCCTCCCAGAATCTCTCATCCCTAACAAACCCCCGATAGAATCCAAATCACCAACCCCGTCACCACCACCAACAGGACTACCACTCCCGCACCACCGCGAAATCACCTCCGCCGCAGATTGCAAAGGCACTCCACTAAACCCAGAAGAATCCTTCATACCCCCGCTCCTCCCACCCCATTTCGCCTCGGCGGGCGTTATCCAGATAACGGACGACGTGACGTTACAGCGCAACCCGCGCCTCTCCGCGCGCGATCTGGAGGGCCTGCCGTACATCATCCTTGGCCGGGACGTACTGCTCGAGGGTATTGGGTGGGTGGAATTAAGCGTTCAGATGTCCAAAATTAAGCAATTCCATATGGGTGGCGTGGTGGAGGTCGAGGTGTTCACACCCGAGGGCAGGGGCGTGGGGAGTCGAGTTGGTATGGGTGCTTCTATGATGAGGAAGGAGATGGAGAAGGTTCAGGCTCGAGATTGTGTGAGGCAAAGGAAGGCTGTGAAAGGGGAGAAGAAGGTGGCTAAGCAGAGGGCTAGGGGGAAGGGATGAGGCTATTGTTGTAGTATAAGTGTGTGTGTGGGAGGGGGTTTGTATTTGTAGAAATTGGGGGTTGTGGGAATGTATCACTTTTAATAGAGATCCGTTCCTGCAAGGGCTTTGCGGGCGGTTCTCGAACAATGCTAGCTAATATCGGGCGTTTTTATAACATAAATCTTTCCATATTATTGAATTCTTATATTAGGGGGGCCTTTAGCATTGCAAAGAAGATATGACTTCCCCCCCCCCATATTTCCTCTACCGGTATGGCATATCTTCTGGCGCAAGCACTGGGGTTAGGTAAACAATCAAAAATAGGGCAGGTGAAAGTGTGAGACTTGGTTCTTGTGACGACGACGGTGAGTAGAATCGTAAATACTGTATGATACCGGTAGAAATCAGAACGTTCTATTTGCCCGCAAATTGAGTTACGGTGCTGATCAACGACCTGTCGCACCATGACTTAGTTTGGGCGCAAGTATGATAATATTGTTATGTAGGTGCGGGAATCGGACCCAAAACACTCTATGTGAGGCTTGGCACAATGACGACAGAAAGGTGCGGGGCGGGGTTAAAACAACGGGTGTCCTGAGGCTTGGCCACGGTCACGTTTTGTCTATAAGGTTGGCTGTATCCCCCGCACTTGGTTGTGAAGTCCATACCAGACCATGGGCTAGGTATGAGAGTCCAAAACTCCCTCCTCCTTCGGAAAACAGGGCGAAAAGCACACTAGGGATCTGCTTTCTAAGACAAATAAAAAAGAAAAAAGAATAATACTAAACCTCACTAAGAGAGACAACTCCAGCGTCCTTCTTCAACCCCGAGAGCAATCATGGCGGCAAACATGTTTAGGCTCCCTGTCCGCCCGCAGGCCATTGCGCGTGTGCAAGCCATCGGATACCTCCAATGCCAGCCGACCCATCGTAGGTTGTTTAGCGCGGACTCCAAGCCAGAGCAGGGGGATAGGGGCGGAGATGAGGGCTCTACGCTTAAGAAACGCTTGGTACGCCATCTTTTCGATCGCTACTGATTTCAACTAACGAGTGCGGTGATAGTGGGACCGCGTTTTTGAATACGACAAGCCTCTGGCCGATATCAGAAAGGTTTCTTTCGTATATGTCTGGTCTGGTCGGCAGACTGCTTACTCTAGTCGTAGGAATTGAAAGACCATGAAATTAGCATCCACAAAGCAATCAAGGACCATGAAATCACTACCAACAAAGCAATCAGCAATCTCTCTACCCGAATGGAAACTGGTTTTGCCGAAGTAAAGACCCAGTTCGCCGAAGTGAGGACCAATTCCGCCGAAGTGAGGACCGATTTCGCTGGAGTGAGGACCGATTTCGCTGAATTAAAGCGCAAGATTTCTTTTATACAATGGCAGATAGGACTTGTTGGCTCAGCTGTGGTTGCTTTTCTCGGTGTAAGTTATCCATGGATTCAAATTTTCACTGTTACTGACAATACCTTGTAGTTTGCGGGATATGCAATAAAGAAAGCTATGGATGCACAGGTTGTCGCAAGCGTTAGTTCCGAGCCCGCCACGGTAATGTCCAGTGAGAAACTGCTCGATAGCATGTCACTGATAAATTATTAACAGGAAAGCAAGGATGTTTCCAATGGAGTGAAAAAGAAGTGAATGTGGCTACCGTGAAATTCGAGTAAACCAACCATGTGCTAGGTGGTCCAAAGTTTCCTCTGCTAAAAATGGGCGAAAAACACTACTTTCCAAGACAAACGGAGAAGAAAAAACACCGGATCTTACTAAGAGGGGCAACCCCAACGTCCTGGCTCAAGGTTCATTTGTTCGAGTTCTTACGGTAGTATCTACGGAGCTTTTAGAAGGCTCGGGCAAAACGGCGTAAGGCTTTTATATTTTTCCGTCGGCGTTGCGTGCTTTAGTTTTATCAGGAAGACTGGCTAGATTCATTTAGGGTGCGCACAAAAGGCCACCGAACTAAGGGCGAGAATTGGGGTGAGAAGGGAGAGGGAGAGGGAGAGGGAGAGGGAGAGGGCCCGGGAAGCGGCTGTGGAAAGGGTCAGGAGCGTGGTAAGAGTGAACTGGAATTTGGGGAAGGAAGGGGGGTAGCGGGTGATTGGTTTTTGGGGTTTGGTCCTGTTTTGTTTTAGTGAAGAGTTTGAGGTGTTTGTATTATATCGTTTCATAGCACAAAAAGCACAAAAATCGGAAAAATAATTTTAAGGGCCTGTTCGGCAGGCACAATAAATCACAATTTTTTTTTTTTTTTTGAAAACAGTATGTTTCTGTATACCTAGAGCTGGCCAACCCCAAAACAAGATTTAGTGTATACATTAGGCCCACAGGTTGAGGATGAGGAAAATAGCGATGCTGCGAAATAGTTCACAACCTCACAATTTCCCTTACTTCGCAACCTGTAAGCCTCCTGCCGCGGCTCCCTTTGCACAGAATTGGTGAAGGGAATTCTGCCATCCAACCATGGTATTAACTATTTCTTTGGAGTTTGCCTGCTTTGAGTATCAGATTCTAGAAATATGGTTTTCAAAAAAAATATCACGATTTATTTTTATTGTGCCTGCCGAACAGACCCTCAAAAAAAACCAACAAAGTCTGTCAACTCTTAGCGCAGTGGCTAGAGCAAACACCGTTCCATGAGTGGCCGAGGAGGCCCTAGAGCCAATTAGAGAAAATTCGACAGACTTATCTTTCATACCCGTGCTTATAGTAGAATGGTACGACGATACAAATTCATGACTTAAGATGGCCTCTTTCCGGGGACTCGGGGTCCACGTAGTCTATAGAAAGTTATCACTTATTTTACGACTCCAATCACACGAATCATAACCCCTCACTCGTACCCTTTCTCGAATTGATTGTTGAAAATAGTGGATGCGGAGGTAATCATTTACGGTACAAGTATTACGCAGCGGAGTGGAACAGCTTAGACGGAGATGAAACCCATGATTGATTGTTATGAGTTGATGAAAGGAAACGCTTAAGTAGAGAAGTTTTTAAAGGTAAAGAAACAAAGTACAGAAAGGAAAGAAAGAGAGAGGTGTTGAAACTTCCTCATGAGTTACCCGTCCGTTGACTAGTGAATCCGCATTCCAGTGCGGCCTTGAAGTGCGGGCACATCCCGCATGAAGTACGGCTATACACAGAGATTTCCAACATTGATGTTGCAACCACTGCCAGATGATATCCTTCCATAGACCGCATCTCTCGAACAATAAATACAGCAACTTCCTATCATACCTTCGAAAGCTTAAAATTTACAATGGAAGAAACCTCAGCCCGACAATCTTCCCTAGGCGAAACATAGCTATGATATATGGTCATCTGTCTATTCCAAGCACTCGACCCAAAAACTCCCTTCCGGTTCAGGAAAAAAGGCCCACATGGGTAGAGTAACTAACGCTAACTCTACCCATATGATCAATCCACATCTCCTATCACCCTATACTGATTCCGAACACTTTCCCACCAGAGAAAACCTGCTTTAGAAGTTGACAAGAGCACCACTAACTTTTTCTCAAAAATCTCTTTAGGACGCGTTATTCAGGCCGCGCAGGTAGCGCAGAGAAAAACCCACAGACCTCCTCGCACCAGCAAGCCCTGCAAATACCGGTAGAGTAGCCGAGGAACCACGATAAATTACAGGTATCACCGGAATGGTAAACGAAATGCATCATGGGGGTGCTCTTCCACCTTCTCTCCCCCCTTTCCACCAGGATAACTGCTATAAAACTAAAAAAAACGTCAACCAAATCGCGCGGTGGGCTCTGAACAGCCACTGCCTTAACGGCCATCAAAACCGGCACCGCCATGTCCACCATGGTATGAGAAGTACTTAGTTAGAAACCCCCGAAGTTATCGAAAAATCCAGATTCAGGATTTTTGTTCCCGAGTTTGGAAGGATTTTACCGTGTAATTAATTACTTTTTTTTTTACTAGATAGGTCTTGAAGGTCCGCTGGGGATTTGGCACTCTAAGAACAGCTCTTTCGGCTTCCTAATTTTCTTGCATTTCTTGGGGGATTACTGTAGGTTTCTCCATTTTTTTCGTCTCGTGAAAACATTTTAACATCACGAGTGAGAATCTATGAGTGAGATATTGGCAGACACGACGATGTTTTATTGAACCAAGGTTCAATATGCCCTCCCTAAAGATAGTAGCATCTAGCTACTATGCTCGGGCGCAAATCCACACCGGCGATTAATCCGGGGGAGAGGAGTATGGGGAATATTATTACGTGCTAGCCGTCCAGGTTATGCACTAGGCTCTTGCCCCAACCATCATAAGATCTTAATCATGCCTCTGTTCTCTATATTTCAATAACAGGTCTACCCAACCTAGGAATGGTCTTGCTACCGAGGCATGTGGCAGGAAAGAGGGGAGTGTAGTCTAGGAGGATTCCCTTGTATTCGAGTTTATGTACCTGCTAGAGAGGAGGGATTTTACCACTGTGTCGGGATACTGCAGAAGGGAGCTTAGGTCTACTGAGCCGCAATAAGCGATGTTTTCTACCACACCATATCTGCAACTCGATCTATTCGCTCTACTAGTGCGGATAAAGCAATCGCTCTTTGTAGTATCTCGGGTGTATCATCAAAAAATTAGCAAACTATTTCTACTGATCCAACACAAATTTCTATGAAGACAAAGGTTATGTTTCACGGCTTTTGTAGATACACCTGAACACAATTAACCCCCTCCCCCCCCAAAAAAAATACCCCCTATTAGACACCAGTGGGGACCACGAGATGATGCCAGGAATAATATCACCTCGAAACCAAAATCTAGAGTCGATTCTCATGTTCATGGTGACTTCGGGAAAGCCTACGTTAGGTCCTCAGACACCGGAGAGAGAAGGCTATGTGCCGTTTATCTATCTGTCCATCTATCTATCCATTGCTGGCGGAGTGGGTGTGTGGGGAGGGATTGGGAAGAGGGGAGATTGTATAATAAGTAATTTATTGGACAGGGGAATTGTAATCAAGGTAAATGACGCAAGTTAATAAATGAAATAGTTCCCCGGGTGCTATGTGCTAAGCACGAGAATAAAGAACTCGTGCGCCTCCATTCGTAAACGTTAACAAATATTCACAGGTTTTGGAGGGGTATGGCTACATACATGTGGGATTTCCAGCAATGACAATGGCAGAGAACTTCCATATCATGTTGTATGGCTGACGCAAAGGGAAAAGGTTGAGATGGTGGCTGCAACAGCGTATACGAGGCTCCGCGAGGGTGAGGAAGGCTGGGGTTGGGAAAGGAGGAATCCCACGCTATTTGAGGGTAATCAACTGACTACCCCAGGGTCCTACCTCAGCTTAGGTCTCTTATAGCAGATGGGCCGCTGCGTATCTGCGCTTCCCACAGACACCCGGGCTTGTAGTAAATTCACTATTCCTGCATGTCCCCCCCTCACAGCAAAAGAGAGTGGTGTGCCGCCGTATTTATCTGACCTGTCAGGGTCGACACCTTCCTGTTTTAGCAATAGCTTCGCCACCCCTTCATGTCCACTGACAGCAGCGCACCCGAGTGGTGTTCGGCCATTATCATTTGGACGATTGGGGTCGACATCTTCCCGTCCCAGCAGTAGCTTGACTACTCCTTCATGTCCGTTGATAGCAGCCCACCCAAGCGGTGTTTGACCATACTTACCAGCACGATTGGGGTCGACATCTCCCCTCTCCAGCAGGAGCTTAACCACTCTTTCATGTCCCTCAACAGCAGCAAACCCGAGTGGTGTTTGGTCATCCTCACCCGGGCGGTTGGGGTCGACATCTTCCCGTCCTAGCAGCAGCTTGACCACCCCTTCATGTCTCTCGTTGGCAGCACACCCGAGCGGTGTTCGATCATCCACATCTGGGCGATTGGGGTCGACATCTTCCCGTCCCAGCAGCAGCTTGACCACTCCTTCATGTCCGAACACGGCAGCACACCCGAGCGGTGTTCGATCATCCACATCGGGGCGATTCGGGTCGACATCTTCCCGTCCCAGCAGCAGCTTGACTACTCCTTCATCGCGGATAGCAGCACACCCGAGCGGTGTTCGACCGTTCTTATCTAAGCAATTAGGGTCCATATCTCCCCTTTCCAGCAGGAGCTTAACCATCGCTTCATGTCCCTCGACAACCGCACACCTGAGCGGTGTTTGACCATACCTATCCGAGTGATTGGGGTCGACATCTTCCCGTCCCAGCAATAGCTTGACCACGCCTTCGTGTCCTTGCATAGCAGCCCACCCGAGTGATGTTTGATCGTAGTTATCTGGGTGATTGGGGTCGACATCTTCCCGTCCCAGCAATAGCCTGACTACGCCTTCATGTCCTTGCGCAGCAGCCCACCCGAGTGGTGTCTGGTCATTTTCATCTGGACGATTGGGGTCAACATCTTCCCGTCCCAGCAGCAGCTTGACTACTCCTTCATGTCCGTGGATAGCAGCGCACGCGAGTGGTGTTTGATTGCTCGCATCTGGGCGATTAGGGTCGACATCTTCCCGTCCCAGCATTAACTTCACCACCGCTTCGTGTCCCCCGACAGCAGCCCACCAGAGTGGTGTTTGATCATACATATCTGGGCGATTAGGGTCGACATCTTCCCGTCCCAAAAGTAGCCTAACCACTTCTTCATGCCCGCCAAGAGCAGCCCATCCGAGCGGTGTTCGATCGTGCTTATCAAAGCGACTGGGGTCGATATTCTCCCGTCCTAGCAGTAGTTTCGCCGCTCCTACGTGCCCGCTCCTCGCCGCCCATCCAAGTGGTGTACTACCTGTACAATCTTGTTGGTTGATGTCGCAACCTTCAACATTTATGATTGCAGTCATAAGTTCAACAATCCCGAAGAACGACGCGCCATGCAGTCCAGAGAAGAGCGATGAAGTACCGATATCTCCGGCATAACTAGGAGGCACGACCTGCTCTAAAAGTGATGCGGCGGCTACGTGGTCTTCGTACCGGCCCAAGAACTCAAGCGCAAGGACCCTCGCATATTTTGAAGGTTCCCTCTCCACATGTGCTCCCCAGTATCTCGAAGAATATTTGAGGAATGACATGCTTTGATGGTCCGGGAGAGAATGAGACGTTAGATTCTTGACCTGTTGTGAATTCAGATAGGTCAAGCAGGTTTCTGCAAGTACCGAGTGGGGTTTGTTGAAGAGATCTGGATGATTACAAAGATACTCTTGGACCGTAGAGTGGATTAACCGCACAGTCGAAGCTTCCTTATCGACCGTGATTAAGCCTTGACAGCAGTGTAACAATGTACCTATCGAAGGAATATTTTCGGGATCGAATTCTGTTGCTCCTATATCCACTGCCAGTGCATGGCACAGCTCATTCACTCGTAGTGGCCGTTCCGAATGGCAGACCCATGTAAGAGTGGCTATCGCAAGCTTTGCCTTTTCCCCGTTCTGCGCCATTATCCTCTCTAGGGTCACACCATATGCATCCCCCAACCCTGCGCCATCTTTTATCGACTCGAGCGCTTTCTTCCGCCGAGCAATGGTGGTCCCTCGCAGGATTGCCTTGATATGAAGAGAAGCGAGTAGAAACCTATATTCAAATATGTCAGCCACCAACTCAAGGTAGCTTTTCCCCCGCATCCGTTTTTACATACGTTTCCGAGTTTACCTCGGGAATGGTCTTCATAATCTCAGCCTCCAATGTGCTACTCATTATCTCCGGGGTAGTGTCGTTCCTGAGTTTATCGCGCAGGTATTTAACGACACCATCCTCCGTAGGTTGTATCGATATAAAAGTTGCCGCTCCGTCTAACCTCTTCTCCACCTCACTCCGCACCTGTGGTCTCCCAGTCATAAATATGCGAGTATTCGGTAACCCTTGCAGAATCTGTCGCAACGATTCAAGAACTACCATTCGATGTTCTGGCACACATTCATCAAGTGCATCTACACATATAAACGTGCGCTTCGTAGCTATGATATTTTGGAACATCTTCAGAATTCCTGAAACTTGCAGGCCTCTACCCCCGATACCCTTCTTCTGCTTTTGAAAATCCCGGACTATCGCTTTGGGAATTTCCTCTAGTCCGCTAACAAGCTGTCTCAGCAGGGAGCCGAGCATATTCACAGAGCAAAGTCGAAGTAAAAACACATCACTGCAGTATCTTCCTCTTCGGCCTCATCGCACAACTTGTCTATAACTAGCGAGCTATTATCGCAACCTATCAGCAATGCTATTCTTTGATTTCCGGCAATGATACATCTCTCTTACACGATATAGCTCTTTCCCACTCCTGGATTTCCATCGCAGAATAAGGTCGCATGATTAGATTCATCTTCCTTGCTGGCATTATACCAACGTCTAAATTCCTTGGTTTCCATCAGCCAGGCTCCTATACCGTCCACCCGCTCGGCTCCGATGTCTCGGTGCCGTACCCATGGCTCTAATGGAGACAGCCATGCCAGTATTTTAGACTCATCATCGGGGGCGGTGTAGTTGAAGGTATTTCCGAAGTTGAAAGAGTTATTGTTATTGCTGAAAGCTTGTGACATTTTATTTTGATTTTCACGGCTCTGGATGAGGAGAGGAAAGTGTTGGTTGACTTGGGGTTTGTAACGCAATCACTTGAGATCTGAGATTGAGGGAAAGCGGGGTTCATGGAAAAGCCTTACCTCTCACTAAAAACTCTCCAATCATTGGATCCAAATTCGTTACACAAACATTCAAGGATTTGTGGAGGTACTTGCAGAAATGGTACTTGTAAGCAGACTAGCATTGTAGCTGCCTTGTGTTGAATAATACTTGCACCGGTCGTACCCCATATCTTTCGTTTGATACATTCCAAAGTAGTAGAAATTAGAGAAACTAATACCAGCAGTGCCGTCCAAAACTCTTTTCAATATCTAGCAGCGAAACCATAGATTATCGTTCGGGTGTTATGCACTACTCCGGCATTTCACATCTCGAAGTTGCTGCTTAAGCGGGCGCCAAGCAAAGTTGTCTAGTATGGTGGGGAAGCCCAAACATAACCACGTTTCTTATTTAGATGTCAGTGATGCGAGGTCACAGAGTCATCGAGGAGTTACCAGCATTTACATACAGCGTATACTTTTGGGTGCGAAAACCTAGGGACAGAGGCGTCGCGGGAACACATTAGCAGGGGTGGTTGTAGGGGTCGAATGAATCTCGATGGACAAGTAGCCTGCGCTTTTCACAGCACCCACAACAGCCCTATGAGGGCAGCTGCCATTCCAACTGCAACATCGACAGCAACCGCGCTACCACCCCCTTCTGTCGCGAGGAGTTCAGGACCCCACAATTGTGGCCGCTCTTGATTCTCCGACCCATGGCACCTGCAGTGGTTTCAGCAGCGCAACATTAACCTCCTATCCCCCATTCAATCCAAGACTCTCTTGTGTCCATTTCTCCACCCCACTACCTCCCTGCCAACCCACTTCACCAACCTGAACACAACCGGCGCATTCATAGGTGAATGCAGTCTCTGCTTCGAATCGAGCACTCTCCTCTCTATCCTCTGCAAGCAATCGACCACCCCGGCTCTATTTCCCCCGTAACTCGTCCTCTTCCTCTCCTCCTCTCCTCCCAATCCTACTCCTAGCCGCACTCGAAAACCGTCCCGGAAAGGGCCGGCCCGCGCTACGTGGCGGCAATGAGCACCGTGTAGCCCTAACATTCACGTAGAATATTCCGATAGGAGCCAAAGTCACCGGCGACGAACGCAAGGGACCCGTACACGTATGGGGAAAATACGCCCTCTTGCGCCCGGAGAGGGCAAAGACAATCCCGCATGGAAGTACCTGACGGAGGGCCTCACCCTCAGGGCGAAGTTCGCACGCGCCCACGATAAGACCCTCGGCCAGCCGGTCACCACAAATTTTAAAATTTCTACGCACCACTACCTCCACTACGCTACTACGCTCAATCGCCGTGAAGGGACGGAGGAGCTAAGGAAGGTGCCGATACCGAAGTACATCCTTGGGAGGGTCTCACTCAGGGGGAGTGGGGAGGATGTTTGGATGTATGGATCCGGAATTTAGGCTTTTTGGGCTCAGGGGATTTATGCGTGCTAGCGACGCCCCCAGGCAGGTGGGGCGGATCGAGAGTGTTACCGGAGCAGCTGTGGTGAAGTGGATTGGATGGCTGGACAGGGTGCAGGGTGATATTGGCAGTGGCACCAAGGCATGCATCGCAGAGATTAAGGGGTGGTGGGGAGTGGAGGCCGAGGAGTTTGTTGACGAGATGAGTTGGGAGGGAGAGGCCTTTCGGTTGGGGGATTAGTGAAGGGGTAGAGTGGGTGGGAGTAATGCAAATGTATTGTTAAGTTACCTGCGGAAAGGGGGGAAGGCGGCTAGGAGGTATCTTGTAGGGATAATAGCACAGTATTTGAACTTTTATTCTCAAATCATTAGACGGATCCAGAGCACCTGGGGTTGGAAAAGCTTTATGCAAAGGTTTTCCTTTTTTCGAGCTTGGATGGACTCCGGTGTGTGGAATTCCTTTTTCGCTATACAAGCCTTGCGGACGGGCTAGAAACTTACCACCTGAAGAACACTCTTTCGACCCCCTAGTGTTCATACATTTATTGTGGGATGACTTTTTTTGTTTTTTCGTATTGTCAAAATATCACGAGTGAGGATCTATGATTGCCCTCTTGAGAAACACGATCGCACGTCACTAGACATAAGTCTTGTTGAAAGCTTGTCAGCAAAAGTTAAGGGAGAATACCGGTCCACTAGCACAGTTGAATGTGTGTGGATAGCTTGAGCGACCTTTCATATTTTCTTTAAGGATTGCGTATGCTCTTGGGCGGTAGAGAAAGTCGGCTGTTTAGGCAGCAACATTCCGGTTATTTAGGAGAGGTGGAAACTCTTGAGAGGAGGAGAGGGATCGTGTGATTTTTCTTTGGTCGACGGAAACTGTTTTTTCAGTCTTCATCCTTCACCTTTCTTGTGATCTGATCAAACTGATCAATTACTGCCATTCGGCAGTTGTCCTTCAGCTTCCATAACAAGCCTTAACTTCCTTCTGTTTTCTCCTGTGGGTGGCCCTGACAGGAACCTTCATTGTCAAGGTTGCCAATACCTACAGAAGAAGGCCAGACGGGAAGACTCACAACAGTAGGACACCCCTCCTACATAGAAAAATCACATATAATACAGAGTACTAACTGTGTTCTCGCTTCTTCTTCACCGCTAAAATAATAATTCACGTTTAATTCTTTTTTTTCTACTGTTGTAATTCCATTATCCGCCTTCTACTAAATACCCGTTGGGTGCACAGACTATCTCAAGACTCATATTTAGTGACTATATCACGAGTGATAATCTATGAGGTGCCCACGCGTCCTCCTATCCGGAGCAGCGATTTACCGCAGAAAGTGAAAGAAAAAAATCCGTGATTTTCCCCTTATATTCCCCATTATTTCAAAAGCCCCTTCTCTCTCGCAATATCAAACCTGGACGATAGTTCCTTCTCTGGCCCTCAACACCCTCAAGCCACTATTTTACATTTGCATCAGAATCACCCCGCTTCAATAAGCTGCAGCTGGATGAGGGAGCGAAACAACATAAAGATTTCTACTAAGCTATTGCCACTCGGGCTCATTGCTGTCAAAGTGCGAGCTCCAGTTACCATAGGAACAGGAATAATTGAGAACCTCGGTAGGACATTGGAGTTGCCTCCCCTAGGAGAGCCTGTCGGATATTTCTTTTATTTGTCTTAACCGACGGCCAGGAGGGAACTTTTCGCTATTTTTTCTCCAGTTAATCCGGCGGGAGAAATTACAAGGTCCCAATCTTACTCCCAATTGCTCAAGCTTTGATGGTACTTTGTGACGGACCGGTAATCCCAATTGCTAGTCAGTATGGTATAGCTGTTTGCCTGGTAGAATGATATGATTTAGCTAGAATGGATGTGGCCGTAGGTCAGCTGCCGTAGGTGCGTGTTTCCTAAGGGTTCATGACTGCAGATTTTCGGTTGCATGAGCAAACAGTAGTATTTCGTAGTGCTCGCTCTGCTTCCTGTATTTATCGGGCAATTCTCTTCACCACCCAATTTTTTTTCTTCCTCCGCCACAAGACATTCACTGTCGCTTTAACACCAACATCACCGAACCTAGATCTTTTTCTTCGATATCTTGTGTGAGCCCCTATCGACAATTGCTGCATGATCTAGTTGAGCAAAACTCGGGCCTGCTCTTATCGTGTCTATCACTAGGAACGAAGAAACTCCCAAACGGTACCTTCTGTCCTCGCCAATTACCTATAGGGCCCGCCGATTACCTGTATGGCCTGTCAATTGCCTGCGAGGCCCACCGGTTACTTGCAGGGCGCGCCAATTACCTGTAGGGCTCGCCCATTACCTATAGGCTATAGGGCCATCCGTAGGGCCCACCTATCACCCAGAGTGACCCGGTATAGTAGATTCCGCAACTTGAGACATCTACGGCCCCCGTCTGCTCGTCCCGGGCGCCCTTTCAGGCACTGCCGTCCGTCCCGCCCAGACCCGAAGACAGACGAACTGGACGCTTGGGCTCACTGACCACAGCGCCCACCTATCCACCACGGACAACGGCCAGCAAACCAACGGGTTTCCATTTCATGGCACGACCCAGTGAGTGGTCTTTAGCTCTCTCGACCAACAAGCTCTTGCTAAGATTAACCATTCTTACAACACACATCATAAACGGCTCGGTTTCTCGCACCTCAACAGCAAAAGAGCATTGATTATCCTTTGGGCCTAGAGTTCGAGAAATTAATGCTCGGCACCTTCCTGCCCTAGAAGTCGCTTGACCACTCCCTCATGTCCGAGGATAGCAGCCTACCCTAGTGGTGTTTTATCACGTTTATCTGGGCGATTGGGGTCGACATCTCCCCGTTCCAGCAATAGTCTTGCCGCTTTCGTGTGCCTGTTCCTCGCCCTCACGCAAGTGGTGTACTACCTATGCGATCTTGCCAGCCGATGTCATCGAACAGCCACAAGCATCTACGGTGTATCCTTTTTGGCGTGAAAGCTTAGGGGCAGGGGCAGCGCGGGAGTACATATCAGCAGAGCGTTAGGGGTGGAATGAATCTCGATGGAAAAATAGTCGGTGCCTTTCACAGCGCCCACAACAGCCCCGCTATACTCGTGCGGGACTTCGATATACCCCCAGGGGACAGGGAATGGACACATGACAATCGTTGGGCGGTAGTGCTGTATGGATGGTAGTGCGATGTCTTGTCTTGTAGCGAGTAGTTGGTCCAAAAGCCCTTGGCTATAGATTGGGCTGGTAGATGCGATGTCATGTGCTTGTTTCGAATTCTCTCCCAGTAACTTGGAGAGTGACTAAATTTGTTGCCTTAATATTATTGTGGATATGTAGGTGCAACCCCGTTGCACCGGGCCATCAAGAATGCGCGGGGGGCAGTGGTTCAGTTGTTGCTATCGAGGGATGACATTGATATTGATAGGGTCAATGCCAATGGGCACACAATATTTTTCGTTACCACGCTCTGAATCGTTGGAAGTTAGGAGGTCTCTATGGGATTATGTATGATAGCAGCTACAGGCAATGCTTTGGCCGAGAATGTTAATTCATGGTGGAACGAATACATTAGGGAAGCGGATCTCGAGTAGACGACCGAGAGATATGGTTGGCTAAACGCGCAATAAAGGTTAAGGGTATTATAATTGAGTTTCATTCTGTACGTAGACTATTTTAACATCCACCCTGCAGCAGTAATTGTGCTATCGTCAACCCCGACGCCCCGCCGCCACATGCAACGCCGCGTGATCAGCAGAGTCCGTCCAATTGAGATCACATCTACCGTCGCATAGCAACAATCGGACAACCTCCACCCGACCACTCTTTGCAGCTAGGTTTAGGGGCGCGATCGCATGAGTGCTCAACAAGCTACTCTCGATCATCGCATGCTTTAACAAAATCTTAACTATCTGCACGTCTCCTCTCTCCGCGGCCACCCCCAATGGGGTCATAAGCTGCGCGTTCGCGATGTTCACGTCCACCCGAGGACAGTCCACAAGGGCCTGCACAATTCCCCTGCGCCCGTCCTGTGAAGCAATGTACAGCGGTGTGCAGTTAGCATGATCAAGTACGTTAATAGCAACCTCTTCCCGGGAGATGAATTCTTCGACCGCGGCTACGGCGCCATGGTGAACCGCCCAGTGTATCATGGACCAGGACTTGCTGTCGCGCAGCTCCGCGGAGACACCGCAGTCAAGGAGTGTGCGCACAGCTTTACCGATGTTTGGCTCTTTAACGTAACCGAATAGCCTCCTATGACCCGGGCCTAAAATATCCAGGATTCCTTTCTCTATGAGGAGACGCACCATTGCTTTGTCCTCGCGTTCGGCTGCAAAGTAAAATGCTCTTCTGGCGTATGCTTCTTGCCGATGGTGGGGGCGGAATAAGCTGTCGATGAGGACATGGGATAGAAGGATTGCGAGACGCCGATTTGTTAGAACGAGGGAATAGACGTCTTGAGGCCCCTTATCTTTGCAGATTTCGAGGATTGTTTCGTTTGGTAGACTCAGGAAAGGCATTGTTGGTGTTCGTATGGAAGAAATTGATTGATGTAGAGGCGAGTGGGGAATCGTATGGTGAACGTGGCTCACAGAATTTCTATACTCACTCGCATGTGCGGTCGATAGATAAAACAGTCACGTGAGTCTGATAAGAAAAATTTGGTGAAAATTTAGACCCCGTTCAGGAGGCACAATTTAAAAAAAATTGCAATAAAAGGTGAAAATGGAATACATTCCAATAAAAATAAATAGCATTTTTCTAGAAAAATTGGTCATCCAACTAATTGACCCATGCCCTTTTCATACTACCTATAGAGAAAAAAAAGGTTTCTCTCAACAAACATTCATATTATATCATAGTATTACTGAACATGTTAGAAATATATTTAGTTTTACACTTTACCCTAACACAGTTGGAAAAAAAATTACAATTTTTGTGAGGTATTGAGCTGGCCAGAATAACAAAAGATCGGCACACTCAAATATGGAAGAACCCGGACTAAAATTTGGCAGACGTAACCTATTAAATCATTGATGGTATATGTATGAAGCAGTCGGCATGCATTATTTGAGGTACCAAGGCCTTCACAATTTTTCCACGATAGTATTAAGGAATCAATTCAAGGCAACTTCTCTGGGTTTTAACCTCCTAGTGCCCCCCCATTTCTTCTAATTCCTAATCTATGAGATTCCCGAGATTCTAGTCTTATCTTTGTCATGCCCGATTTTTACTTCCATATCCGAGTACTCCGCTAAAGTCTCCACGGGGATGATACCACGAGTGATAATCTATGAGGAGTCCACTGTCCTCCTACTGGGAGCAGCAATTTGCCGTAGAAAGTGAAAGAGAAAAACTGTAATTTCCCCCTTATATTCCCCCCTATTTCAAAGGCCCCTTCTCCCAGGCAGTGTCAAACCTAGATGATAGTTCCTTCTCAGTTCCTCAGCGCCCTTAAGCCACTATTTTACATCTGCACCAAGATCACTACACTTCAATAAGCTATAGCTGGACGAGGGAGCGCTGCCCTAAATAAAGCACCAAGACCCGTCCCGACATCAGAGTCTCAGGAAGGAAGGAAATCAGAACAGTTTCCAACAAAAGCCCAAACAATAGACACCTACACCATACACGTTCTTCCCTACCTATACTGCTATTCTCCTAGTATCGCTGCCGGTACAGTTCCCTTGGTCTGCTCTCTCGCCCTCTTGAGAGGCAGGTATAGACAGTGTTCCCAACCGTCCCGTCCGAACGCCAGGGCCCTGGCGTCCTATAGTCCCGTCCGTCCCGGGCAGGGTGGGTAAGGACGGCCGGGGGCGTCCGTCTTTTGTAAATACCGCAGTTCTGTAGGTTGACGGGCGGCCCCTGCGGTCTTTTTGGAAATGATAACTTCCGGTAGGTACCTACCGTCCTGAGTAAGGACGGGCGTCACCTGTAGGTACCTGTCGTCACCTGTAGGCACCTGTCGTCACCTGTAGGTACCTGTCGTCACCTGTGGGTACCTACCGTCCTGAGTAAGGACGGGCGTCTCTTGTAGGCCCTGGCTGCTCCCCGCATACCCCCATCACTACCGTCTCGGCCCTGTCGTCACCCATATCGCCTAACCCATTGCCTATAGGCTTCGTGGTCGCTCCACCTCTGCCTGGGTGAATAAATATAGACTTAAGAGACGAAGATTAACTATTTTGAGAAATCCTAGCGATAAAGCAGAGTCCGCCTCCCTTGGTCTCATTAACTCAGATCTTGTACTCTCTAACCCTTCTACCTTACCTTCCAGTGAAATTTGATACATGATAGTAGAGCCTGAGCTTCTCTACATTAGAATAAAAATGTTTCACTTCTTAATAACACTGACCTAATGCTCATGAAATTCGAAAATGAAACATAAACTAAGACACCTATAGGGCCCGGCCGTCCGTCCCGGGCATAGGTCAGGACGGACTGCAACTGGGCGTCCGTCCCGGGCAAAGGTCTCAAACTTGGCGTCCGTCCCGTCCTAGGCGAAAGACGGACGGACTGGACGCTTGGGAACACTGGATATAGAGAAAAACCGCCCTATGAAAGCATCTTGCCCCACGAACGCTCCAATGAGTCACCTAAGCAAGCCCGCTCTATATGCTGCTAGCACTACTGCGTATGCAAATGCGGATATCAGCTGAAAACCTATAGGCCTAATTCTCCCCCACATTACTAGCAAAGGAGTGAGGTACAAGGCAATGAGTGACTCTTCATCACTAACTAGACTCAACAGAGTCGAGGAGCCAATAAACAACACACAGATTTCCGCCAAGCTATTCCCACTCAGACTCATTGCTATCAGGGTGCGAGCCCCAGTTACCGTAGGAACAGGAATAATTGAGAACCTCGGTAGAACATTGAAGTTGTCTCTCCTATCATAGTAGGCCTACCGGATATTTCTTTTATTTGTCTCAACCGATGGCTGGAAGGAACTTCTCGCTACGTTTTCTCCAATTAATCCAAGGGGAGAAATTGCAAACGTTCTGGTCTTATTCCTAATTGCTCAAGCTTTGATGATACTTTATAACGGAATGGCAATCCCAATTGCTAGTCAGTATAGCACAGCTGTTAGCCTGGGGGAATGGTAGGATTTAGCTAGAATGGATGTAGCCGTAGGTGCATGTGTTTCCTGAAGGTTGCATAACTGCAGGTTTTCCGTTGCGTGAGCAAACAGTAGTAGTGCACGCCCTACTCCAGTATTTATTAAGCAATTGTCTCCGCCATACAGGTTTTTTCTCCCTCTACCACCGGGCATTCACTATCGCTTGAACACCGAGCCACCGAACCTACATCCTTCCCCCCGACGCCCTCCGCGAGCCCCCATCGACAATGGCCGCCACACCCCCCGCAGCAACCAGTGCCCCCCAAATCGCTGCGCCGCCCACACCAGCTAATGCAGTACTACCTCACGGAAGGATTGGGAGACGCCAAGAGTCCACAATACCACGACGCCAAGTCGTCCAACAAGACCGCCGACAAGCAAATCACGGAAACTCAACCCGGCGGTGCGGCCCCGTACGCGGCCTTTAGCCCTGTCACCCAAGAACAGCTTGCCGATATCGACCGTATTCGCCAAAGACATTTCAAAGGACTCCGCTTCATGTATCTTGACGATGAAGGCACATTAATTATCAAAGTCATTGTTGGCCCAGCCCAGGAAATCGCCCACGGGCAATTTGTCCGTCATTTCGAGAGCATGATTGAGCTGGTATAAATATAGAACTTACGCCTCTAGGGGCCCAAGGTCTTCGGGCCCGACTGGCCAAAAAGAAGCAGATTCAGCATTTAGGCCTACTTTATCTATTCCCAAACATGGTTAGCCAGCCTTACTGCTTGAATGCGGAGTTTCCGAGCCACTAGTACGCCTCCAGGCGGAGGCTCGATGGCGGTTAGAGATTCATAGTGTTCCCAAGCGTCCAGTCTGTCTGTCTTTTGCTTAGGATGGAACGAACGCCGGGCTCTGAGACTCTGCCCGGGACGGATGTAGTCCGTCCTAACCTCTGCTCGGGACGCGCGGCAGGGCACTATAGGTGTCTCACTCTGAAATACCTACAGGTGACAGCCAGACCCTACGAATAACTGCTCAGCCCGGCCGTCGACCCCTAGGACGGCCGTCTTTATGAAAGACGGACGCCGTGCCCGGCGTCCCTACCCACCCTGTCTGGGACGGTTGGGAACACTGGCTGAGGTTGATTGACCATTCTTACAACACACATCATAAACGACTCGGCTTCCCGCACCTCAACACCAAAAGAGCATTATTATCAAACTCATAGCTAGCGTACTCCTTGAAATGGGCGACAGGTTCTTTACCCGTTACGTCGGGGACATATTTAAAGAGATGGGTATTAAGAACGAGCTTATGCCTATCGGGACTGCGAAGTGTCCGGGCCGCATAAACAAGAAGCAGCCAGATTCAGCACTCAAACCCGACTCTCGTCCACTCGTAACGGACTGGCCAAGCACGGTCATCGAACGCAGAGTCTCTGAGAGCCCAGCACGTCTAGTGGTGGATAAAGTTACAAAGTGGTGGCTATCGAACCCTAGAGAGAATGTAAAAATTATTATTCTCATCCATATCAAACGATCGAAGAAACAAATACGGGCAGAGAAATGGGAGTTGGACAAAGTGCCAAATCTACACATAACTCGGAACCGCGCTGATGCTACTGTGACCCTTCCAAAACGAACTGATATAGTTGAAATCACTGGTGGGAAGGCTTCTCATCCTTTGGACCTAGGATTCAAGCAAATCATGCTTCGCAATCTAGCGGTAGAAGAAGGAGAAGACTGGGATATAGCCTTTAGCTAGGCAGACTTTGTAGAGTATGCTAAAACTCTCTGGGCTGGGGCCCGCCTTATATAAGGCTTGCTCTCACCACATATACTATAGGTTAACTTTCTTGAGCTACTCTTGCGATTGCACTTTAGACTGATTTTGTGAGCAGTGAACCTACATTGATATATGTCCAAGCGATGGGGGGTGAGCATATGACAATCGTTGGGTGGCAGTGCCTTATGGATGGGAGAGCGATTTTTTGCCTCGCAGCGAGTAGTTAATCTAAAAGCCGTTGGTTATGGATTGGGCTGGTGGCTGCGATTCCATGTCCTTGTTTCAAATACTCTCCCCTCCAAGAATTATTTTAGTCTTTTTATCATGTTCCCTATTTATCCCCAGCCCATTCCCACCGTTTGGGCGCGATTTTCGTAGGATTCTTTGGATTTTCATGCCCCAAGCACTGCCTCTTCTGCTTGAGCGCACACACCAAGGCAATCTAATCGTGTTGATATAAGGTTTCTTTCTCCTCTCAAATGTTTCTTTCTACTTGATATAGTTTTTGTATTCAAGCCGGGTACCAGTTTGGACTTCTTTATACGTTCCTTTATTTCTTTTGTTCCTATGCACATTCTTTGAATGTCTTTGTTCCTTGTTGTGGAATCCTGGTCGTTGAGGCTGGACTGAACCCCTTCTCTATATAGCTTGACTGTACCTTTCTCATTACTCAAGGAGCAGTTCGCTCTACATATCAATGATCGCTACTGTTGGCTATTATCACTTCTCAATCGAATCAATCGCGCATTGCTACAAATCGCCCCAGTACCTTAGCGAGTGATACGTTATGGCTACACTTGTTGCCTTAAAATAGCCCTTTGTGGCCAATCGGAGTATAATACCATAACCCCCGAGCCCCATTCTGAGAAGCAACTCTCACTGCGTACTTTACTGACCATGCCAGGATTAGGCAAACTCAGAGAAAAATGCCGCCGTACTTGTGGTACCCCATGCATGATAGCCTTAGCTGATAGCGAGTTTGGCGAGTTTTTGCGGTGTGCATAGAATGAAACTCAATTACTGTATAATGCCCACAACCATTATTGTGCGTTTCGCCAACATAACTCTCGGCCGCCTACCCGATATCCACTTCCCTAATATATTCGTTCCACCACGGGTTAACATTGCCGACCAAATCCTTGCCCGTAGCTACTACATAATCCCATAGAGACCTCCTAACTTCCAACAATTCAGAGCGTGGTAACGAAAATATCGTGTGCCCATTGGTATTGACCCTATCAATATCAATGTCATCCCTCGATAGCAACAACTGAACCACCGCTCCCCGCGCATTCTTGATGGCCCGGTACAACGGAGTTGCACCAACATTATCCACAATATTAACATCCACCCTTTCGTCCTGCATCAGCAGTTGTACTGTCGTCGCATTTCCACGCTCCGCCGCCACATACAACGCCGTGCGACCGGCAGGGTCCCTCCAATTGACCTCGCATCTACCGTCGCGTAACAACAATCTGACAACCTCCACCCAACCACTCTTCGCAGCCAGGTATATAGGCGCGATCGCATGAGTACCCAACAAGCTACTCTCGATCATCGCATGCTTTAACAAAATCTTAACTATCTGCACGTCTCCTCTCTCCGCGGTCACCCCCAATGGGGTCATAAGCTGCGCATTCGCGATGTTCACGTCCACCCGAGGACAGTCCACAAGGGCCTGCACAATTCCCCTGCGCCCGTCGCGTGAAGCAATGTACAGCGGTGTGTAGTTATCACAATCAAGTATGTTAACAACAACCTCCTCTCGAGAGACGAATTCTTCGACCGCAGTTATGGCGCCGTAGCGAGCTGCCCAGTGCATCATGGACCACGACGCCCTGTCGCGCAGCTCCGCGGAGACACCGCAGTCGAGGAGTGTGCGCACAGCTTTGCCGGTGTTTGGCTCTGAAACGTAACCGAAGAGCCTCCTATGACTAGGGTCTAAAATATCTAAGATTCCTTTCTCTATGAGGAGACGCACCATTGCTTTGTCCTCGCGTTCGGCTGCAGAGTAAAATGCTTTTCTGGCGTATGCCCCTCGCCGATGGTGAGAGCGGAATAAACTGTCGATGAGGACATGGGATAGAAGGATTGCGAGACGCCGATTTGTTAGAACGAGTGAATAGAGGTCTTGAGGCCCCTTATCTTTGCAGATTTCGAGGATTATTTCGTTTGGTAATCTCAGGAACGACATTGTTGGTGTTCGTATGGAAGAAATCGATTGATGTAGAGGTGGGCTGTTTGGCTGAGTCAAGTTTAAGTACCGCACAGGCAGAAGAGCAGTGTCTGTATCTTGTATTGGATGACGCATCTAGTTGCTGTTGTTATGACATCTGACTGCATGATATTTACCCTCTTATCATATTGATCTGACACAGGTGTCTCAACAATGCTTTATCTTAAGATCCCAAAATCCTCCAACCACTGACCAATGAAAACCCAAGAGCTGAAACCTACGCCCAAATCTGCACTCCAGCCAGCAAGATCAGGCATCTTTCTCTGAAAATGCCAAAACTACATAATGCCGCTTTGAAAAAGTCAGGTTACCGACCACTTTGTAAACATTCTACTCGGCTGAGGTCTCCTGCGGGCATCTGGCATGCTATCACGAGTGATAACCTATGAGGTACCCACCGGTCCTCCTATTGGGAGCAGCACCGGCAATTTGCCGTACAAAGTCAAGAAAAAAAACTGTGATTTCCTCACTATTTCAAAAACACCCTCTTGTAGGTAATATCGAGCCCAGATGATAGTTCCTTCTCAGGCCCTCAGAATCTGTAAGCCGCCATTTTACATCTACATCAAAAATTACTCTATCATACCTCAACAAGCTCTAGCTAGATCAGAGAGTGCTACCCTAAAAAGGGTAAACGTTCACTATACCATGAAAATGGGTGAAACGTTGCGGGATACCATGATTAAATGGCGCACGCGCGCTCTGCTTCCTATATTTAGTAAGCAACCAAATCGTCCGGGGACCACTTGTCAAACACATCAACTCTCTCCATCGCACAAATTTTTTTCTTCCTCTGCCACAAGGCATTTGCTACTGCTTTAACACCGGCATCACCGAACCTACATCCTTTTCTTCGATATCTTGTGTGAGCCCATGTCGACAATGGCTACCATACCCCCCGCAGAAGCCAGTGCTTCCATTACTTCCTCCGCCTCCCAAATCGCTACGCTGCCCACACCAGCTAACATGCAGTATTACCTCACGGAAGGATTGGAAGGCGTTGAGCGTTTACAATATCGCGGCGCCAAGTCGTTCAATAAGACCATCGATAAGCAAATCACGGAATTTCAACACGGCGGTTGCGGCCCCGTACGTGGTCTTTAGCCCTGTCACCCAAGAACAGCTTGCCGATATCCACCGTGTTCGTCAAAGACGTTTCAAGGGGCTCCGCTTCATGTACCTTAACGATGAAAGAACATTAATCATCAAAGTTATTGTTGTCCAAGCCCAGGAATTGGCCCACAGGCAATTTGTCCATCGACTCGAGAGGAAGATGTTTGAGATGGGTATAAATTCGGAGCTTGCACCTCTAGGGGCTGCAAGTTTTTCGCGCCCGGCTGGCCAAAAACAAGCGGATTCAGCATTTCGCCCTGCTTTTCACCAACCCAAGCGCGGCTGGCCAACCTTACTGGTTGAGTGCGGAGATTCCGAGTCGCTGAAACGCATGCAAGCGGAAACTCGATGGCGGTTAGAGAACAGTGGAGAGAAGGTAAATACCGTTATTGTCATTTCTGTCTCGCAACTGGAAAAAAGCCTACATCTGGAGAAATGGGAATTGGTAACCACGCCGGACTCACATGTAACACTAGCCAATCCGGGTCCCCCCATCGCTAGGCTAGAAAAAACTCATCAAGTCGACATCGTTGCGGGGGATGTCACTGGGGGTCCTCTAACAATAAAGTTCCAGGAAGTCATGCTTCGCGATCCAGAACCCGGAGAAGATGATTAGTCTTCAGCATAGAGGACCTCGCTAATCTTGCTGAAAATACCTGGGCTGGGGCCCAATAAGCCTCATGTTGTCCGGAATGTGTTGTACTGGTTATTCAGAATGTATTGCACTGACGGCGTTGAAATGGTTTGTGCCGCAGGAGCGGTGGCTGGTACAGTGGAAAGTATGGCTGGGAAAATAATGACGGTGGGCGCTAGAGACATGAGGGCTAGTATAGAATAGACGAAATCCAGATGGCCGCACTGGAGGCGGAAGCTTGTATATATATAGTCTGTTATGGTTGGTGTTTGGAGAGTGACAGACGAGGGCAGCTGGACGAATGAATACGATCCTATTTAAGGTTGACTTTTGAGTTCAGCTCACCCCCCAACTCCATCGAGTGAGCACCCATGACCACATACTCACCCAACCCAAACTACCATTCGACCAACCAAACAACCCAAACCACCAAGCGCACACAACTCACTACCTTCCGCACACCCACCCTCCTACGGCCAAACAACCAAAGAGCCAAACAAGCAATTCAGCCTTAACAAATCCTACCACACCCCCCATACCAGTAACCCATTCCTCGGGGCTCCTCCCGACGCAAACGCACCAGCGATCGCAACCTCCAGATCGAAGACCAAACACCACCAACTGCCGGTATCCAGGCCAACTATGATACCCGTTTTCAAAAGCCCAAAGCTACGATACCTCCTATCGGTATCATACCCAGCTCCACCCAGTTCCTTGCCCTCCCTCCCTCCCTCGAGTATGATCCATCCATCTATCATACCAAACCAATCCGTCATCCCCAATCACTCGCGCTCATCTCCCTTACCCCCCCCCTCCTCAAACATACAGTACCACCATGTGGCTCAAACAAGCCTCCCCACTAACCCACCTACGATACATTACCTTAGCTTACCTTCCCGCCGCAGCCCAATTCTCAACTCTACCAACTTAGCGATCTGTCCTTTTGAGGATGATACCGTACTTGTGTACCTCCGCTCCAGCCAAGGCCAACCGACCGATCCAGGACAGAACGCACAAGATCGAGAAAAAATTTTCCCCATCATACTTGCTGTACGAGTACTGCACTAATACCGCTACCGCACGTACTTGTAACACAAATAGGGGGAGGGGGGTAGAAAAAAAAGGAATATGATTGAAATCTGGGCTTGTTGCGCACCAAAGCGTACCCCGCAATTAACTTTCATTCATATGGTAATCTGAAAAAAAATTTAAAGTTTTGCGGGGGGTGGAGAGGGAGGAAGGAAGGGTTGCTCGCGTGATGTGTCGCTGCTTTATAATTCTTAGCCTCGATGGTTTTGTTTTTTGCCACTTTTCGATTCTGCACTTCGATTACGGTACCGTAGGGTCCCGATCACGATCATGGTGAGGATGATGATAAAGACGTGTTCCGTTGAACAAAGATAAATTTCCTTTTCAACTACTAGGATGATGGATAAATATTTAACAATTCTCCCTCCTTCTTTTCTTGCCAGGCTTCTCAGCACACTAATCCTCCCCTCTCATTCCCCTCCCCTTCCTAAAAATATAACACAAGTATGATAGATACCAAGCAATCGTGAGAGGAGACCGCACAAAATGACTGTAAGCATACACTAAAAAAGAGACAAAGAAACAAGCACGAGGACAAGCGAAAAAGAGAACCGATCAACCACATTCGTTTCCAATGGTGAGAGGTACAAATAGGTGGATGGAAAGAGAGGATGAAAAGTGGCACCAGGAGAAATGAAAGCGAGAAGAGAGAAAAAAGGTTATAAATACTAAGTCTGAGTACAAACGGTTTCGAAAAGATAGGAAGAAATAATGCTAAGGACTTAGAAAATGATGATAATGCTCATGATAGCCCGCCTCCAACCAACCCCTCCGCCCGCCCGCCTCAGTGAATTCCAGATACCTGTTGTGGTGTTTGGCATGGCATGGAAATAGCAAAAACAGCAAATTCAAATCAGAATAGAAAAAGAAAAATTGACTAGGTATAAAAAGTGAACTAAAGCAGAAAAAAAACTCCATATGCCCAACAATTTCAAGTAATTTTAGGGGTTACTTTCACCGCATTTTTAATGGCCAGAAAAGAGAAAAAGAGAAAATTGGTTTTGCTGGCTCTGTGCCAATTTGGAAAGAGTCAAAAGTTCACAACAAAAAAGGAAATAGATTGCGGGAAGGTAGGAGATAAAAATGGGAATCAAAGACAAAAGGAAAAAAAAGTAGCGTCCTGCCAGTTTGTAAATTATAATTGCACAACTATCGCCTCGACAGCGATGGCGAAAATGATCCCCATCCGTCTCCCTCACTAGGGGGTGTCGGCCACTTAGGTTGCTGAACATCTTCATCTCGTCTCCTTCGCCCAACCACGTCCACCGCCTTCGCAGAAGGATAGTGCCGGCTCCCCGCCTGTGGGCTTGGTGTGGGATACCCCGTTGGAGCTTGCACTCCATTTTGATGCCTTAAATCCCGCGCTGAGCTTCTCCTGCTTGGTGTCTCATTGGTGCTTGGCTGTCGATACTTTCCCGATGCCGCAGCCATCACCTCGTCGACAAGTTCATCGTTCTCATCCGGCGTTTCGTATCGTTGCCTTGCATTCCTAATACTTCTTCGTGTTCGGGAGCTAATTGGCGCCATTGCAACTCCATTACTAGGAGCGGGTTCTCCGGCACGAGATCCGTTAGGCGTGGGGGGGAAACTTGAGTTCCGCCGAATCGATCCACTCTTAGAAGCCAACCCGCTTGCGTCGTCCAATACGCCATCTACATCCTTGATCGCCCGGTCAAATCCTCCACTCTCCCCTCCACTTGGACTTTCCACCAACATACTACTCCTGTTACTCTCCCCTCCCTCCCTACCTCCACCCCATGCAATTCCACAACCTATCCCAGCCTCCAGATCCTCATCGCCGGGGCTCGAAGGAAGTCCATTTTTTGCAGACAGCCTCCTCGCTCGTTTCCGTAGATGAGAAAAGAATCCTTCCTTCTGAGCCCCCGCAGAGGTCGGGCTAACCATACCACTTCCAGAGTTACCATTCAACCTATCTACTGCCATCGCGATATGGGGATTAGAATAGCCATTGTTTTGAGAATTTGTCGAGGCCACTGATAACTGACGGCCCAACTTCTTGACTGTTTTCTCTTCCATTTTCCTCCGTTCCTTTTCAATTGAAGGGGAATCATTTTCTCGCCTTGCCCTTGCTGCCTCAACGGATACCGCATCGCTCAGTGGTGACACCGGGCGAATGGTTGGTAGAATCATCATGGGTGCTGCATTATTTGAAACACCGTTTCCGGACGAAATTTTGGGCGCATGCCAAGTGCTCCTCTTCTCCGATCGCGGCTTGTAGTCCCTCTCTACAGTTGTAGGTGGTGGGGAGACTATACCGTCGGCCCGTGAGTTTCCAATGAAGGACTTACGGAACCACGAGGACTTCTTCTCAAGCGTAGGCTGCGAATCAGTCATAGAATCTCTTGATTGCTTCATTGCCAACTCAGATTGTTTCCTCATCATGCGCGATGGGGTTGGTGACCGTAGCTGAAGGGGGTCGACGGCATCTTTAAAGTACTCATGCTGAAGGGCTTGTCCCGATGTTGGTCGGTTCCTCGGGTCCCACATCAAACACTGAGTAACGAATACCGCCAACGACGCAGGCCATGTAGGGGCTGCAAGAATAGATTCCATTGGTACTGGTGCCATCTGTTTACTGTTAGCTTCCTTTAATTCCATTCCAAATATTATGTAAGGGGGCCCCTCGATATGTCGAGCAACTGAGCCAGTAATGGACAGTATAAGAACCAGACGCACCCTGGGAAAGCTGAACCCTAGCCGACCTGCTAGCCGCGAACCCTCCCTCCATTCACCTCCGCCCATCTTCTTTCCATTTCGTCCAACCCACTGTCCTGGAGATCCCATAACTTCGCATACCCTCCATACCTGATCAACCTCGTTTCCACCGGGAAATAAAGGCTTCAAGGTGGCAACCTCCACAGCCATTGCACCGACAGCCCATATGTCTACTGGAGCACTATATTCACCAGCCCTCAATAGTACTTCCGGCGCTCGATACCATCTAGTGGAGACATATGTTGTGTAAGGTAGTTTGGACGAAGTTTCACGAGCGAGTCCGAAATCCGCAATCTTCACAGTATAGGTTGGCGGTGTTGACGGCGGTGTAACCAGTGTTGAGTATCGGCGGAAAGAGCCCGATGAATCATGGGGGTTGTGTGCAGAAGTTGATACAAGAATATTTTCAGGCTTGATATCGCGATGAAAAAATCCATGTGCATGGATATGCTCAAGTCCCGACAAAATCTGAAACCTACAAACGGTTAATATCCGCCGTCTTTAAGCGAGAGTCGATCAAGCTCACAATATGCTCTTAACAACGCTCCCCTCCAATAATTTACCCTCACGAGCTTTCATCAACTGGTATAAATTCCCATCCATATATTCCATGCAAATGTGAAGTCGTTTGCTGTAGGGGTCCAAGAAGATATCTAACGCGGGAACCAGATGGGCGTGGGCCGGAAGCTGTTTTAAGAAGATTACCTCTCTTAATTCCAAACACGGTGTGAAGGACTCAAAAGTCTTCTTCATAGTTTTGATCGCAACCTAAGAAGCAAATCAGTGCTGTCACCAATAAGTTCTCACAATTCAAACATACCACACTGCCTCGCCTAGCAACATTGGAGCCTGCCGACCGCACCTTGGCGAGAACAACACTCCCAAAACTCCCATCGCCTATCTCCTTAAGAATCTCGAACCGATCCGTCAACGCCATATTCGCTGTTGATGTACTGCTAACCATTTTCGAACTTTATTTATTAAGAAAAAAACCCCGTCAGTAAAATAAAATGCTAGGGCTGTTAACAGGAGAAATGGTTAACCGTTACCTTTTAAAAAAGGAAAAGGGAAAATTATTAAAAAGAAAACGTATTATAATTTTGACGGCAAACACAATCGCTAATTTTTTCTCCCGCTAGAAAAAAAAATCCCAAACAAGAAATCAAATATATCCCCAACACGCCAGCAACGAAATATATACCCCTATAGGATTTTAAAAGAGAGAAACGTCCAGATCAGGTTAAATGGGCTAGTTTCTGCAGATACGATCCAGATCAGCTAAGGAAAGCCTTGCTGCTGCCTGACGAAAAAAATAGTCGACAACGCCAGAGCGAGAGGAAGTAGAGCACCGCTAAAGCCTTCAAGCGAAATATGGCTGAACAGAGCTGAAGCAGTCAAACTCGGTACCGTCCCAAGGACCAGTGAAGGTATCCCGAGAGCAAAGTACGGTTGTAGAAGGAAAGCGAGGAGGGAAACGGATCGTAGGGTCCAGCTTTGGCGGTTGTTGCTGAGGATGAACTACAAGATAGGAAGGAAATGGATGGGAGAAGAGAGGGCGGGGAGGAAGAGCAGGATTGGGAAGGGGGCGTCGAAACACTGTCGGACCAATAGGGGGAGCTCTAGCTGGGATTGGGTGGAACCGAAGGGCTGGTTGGAGCGGGAACGGCCAGTGAGCAGTCGGGCGAGTGAGCGTGGGGTGAGGATGAGTGGGTGGGAGGAGAGTCAGCGGTAAGGGAAAGGAAAAAAAATAAAAAAATAAAGTGAGTGTGAGTGAGGATGGATGGACAGGCAGATGAGAACAGGTTGGAGAGAGAGCGTGTGCTGTGAAAGGTAGGTAGAGAAAAGTAAGTAGACACAACAGGTGCGTTGGTGATTACGACCCGTCTCGTGGGATTGTGCCGGTGGTGTTGCAGAACGGCGGGCTGACCAACTGAGAAGCAGTTGATGATCTGTCGAGAACCCCTGTTTGCTACCTGTGGAACTGAATTTTCCTTTTTTCCCTTTTTTCCTTTTTTTCGCCTTTCCCTCTCACGGTGCCTTTGGCTTATTTCGTTCTCCCTTTTTTACGAATCCTCTGGTGCAAGTTCTGATCCAGTCCCAGTCTGGCTTGTTTACCTCTCGAGAAAGAAAAGTTATGATAGGAGAAAAAAGCGGGCGAATGGACTGCGGAAAGAATCAGGAAATTGAAGACAACCAGAGAATCTGTATGGCGATAGACGAATGAGTGTCAGACCAAGCAGATGAATTCTAACCAAGCCAGAATTGGATTGGATTGGATTGGACGAGGGCGAGATGAGATACCTCCGTGCGCGTAGATTGAACCAACCCTTTTTTGATGATTGTGGATAAAATTGTGTCTGTCGCGAGATTGAGCAGAAAGGAAAAAAAGCCGTTTAACAAAAGATATGAGCTACAGCTCCGAAAAGAAGCGGAAAGGAAGGTAAATAGAACGAGGAAAGGAAGGAAAGAATAGAATTATTAGATGATCAAAAATTATGTTTACTGGGCCTCAGCCAGCGGCGACGATGAAGATGATGGGAGAGCGGTGGTTGGCAGAATAGAAGGGTTAGTGGGAAACAAAAGTGCTACCACGGGTACGGCTGAAAAGGTGAAAGCAGAAAGCAACTGGGTAAAGCAAGCAAGCGGCTGCGCGGTAGCACACCAGGATGAGTTAGAGCGGGTAAAGGAGAACAATTTTGTACCGATTGTGGGCTATGATGGTTTGGCATGCTAAGTTTTTGGTCAAAAGGGCAACAGCATGGGGGAGGAGCAAAGATCAGACTCGACTGTCGAAAGGAGGGTGAAAACGACGGGTCGGGCTGTGAGAGAAACAGAAACAGAGGCAGAGACAGAAAAAGAACGTCAGGAATATCAATAAGAATAAGAGGGGTGCGGGTAGGTTCAAGGTTTGGCGGGCAGCGTTTCCTGAAAGAAGCCTACCGGCTCATCCCTGCTTGTTTATTATTATTCTCCTCCATTACGGTAGGTATGACACGAGATTTGTTTATATTCTTGTTTGCGCCAGCCCACCAAGTCTAGACTGCGTGGTGTCTACACAATGATGGTGAGCACATCAAGCAGGTATCATCAGAGGCACCAATATGCATGGATATGGGGATATGCGATGATGTGTGAGGAATACTGTAATTATGCTTGACGAGGCTGTGTCATACCGAAATGTTGAGATAGGGGCATCCTGCAGCACTCTGAAGAGGTTGACTTTGAAGAGGAAAAGAAAAAAGAAAAAAAGGCCCGCCTCTCAGACCATGTTCAACGGTCTTTCCACTCCTTTTCGTTCTCTTTCCCCTCACTTGGGTAACCTGTTCCTTCGCCTTCGCGCAGTAATTGATATCACTTCTAGCGCATCAATCAAGCACTAACCCAACTTGACGACGATGAGCGTGTTCTTGTTGGCTACAGCATCAGTGCAGGGGCCAGGAATATGTGAGGTTACATCTCCTTCCTTGCTGCAGTTCTCGGGCTGTCAAAGCCTTTCCACCACTCCGAATTTCGCAATGTCTGAAACGGGCTGGGCGAATGGGTTCCTCATGTTAGTGCGCTAATCCTTTTTTGGTTCTCGAAGCAAAAAAATTGAGAATTAAAAATTAAAAAAAAGAGAAGGGTGGAGTACAGTACTGTAGAAAAAAAAAAACCCCCCCTGTAATCTCCGGATATATTAAAAAGCAAAGAGGGATATCGCTTTTCTCTTCCTTCTCTGCCATGCATGGGGATGAAAACTTATGACATGAAAAACAAACTTGATGTGTGGCTGGACCGACTAAATCTCTCGTTCGTTCAACCCATGCGACACCGGTATGATGTGTGCAGTGTTGTGAGGAGACTGCTTAGTCCTTTTTTCTTCTTCATTCCTCGCTTGCTCTTTTCATCATAGGCTTGTTCTGCATCTCAAAGCTGCAGATGATGAGCATAAAGCCTGATAAAGGTCCTCAAGCAGAGAGATTCATACCAGAAGTAGCATAGCAACCTCACTTCACCCTCCATCCAAGCCACGAGAGAGGCGCTAGCACCATGCGTCTTGTCAACACCACTCTCACCTAAATAAGAAAGTGTGGCTCAACATCATCCAGAAACCCACTCTGCCTGAGACCTTCTCAATAGAACATCCCTCCAAACCCTCCATCTCACTTTTATAGTGTGCAGGGACCTCCTTTCCTTCCACCTTAGCCCCACCCACAGCCCAACCGTTTCGGTAATTCTCCTGGGCCAAACAACCGGATGTGACCCGTCAGAAAGCACAAACTCCCCGCGAGGTGCCGGATAGGTTGAAAAAATCTTTGGCATTATTGGCGAAAGAGGGGAAAGCGAGAGGGTAAGAGGGCAAAAGAAGCAAAACGACGAAGGAAGGAGGGTTTAGGGTTTCTACAACTACCCAGCCTAAAGCAGGTTGTGCAGGAGGCACGGTAGTCTAGCACACTTCATCCAAAGTCCAACCAATTAATGACAAAAAGAAAGACCGAGCTCGCGTGCAATGCATTTCGGCTATCATCAGTGTTCCCCATCATTCTGCACGAAGGAAAGAAGGAAAAGGAAAAGAAGAAAAAAAAGATGATACCCATATTCGTTACCTGGTGAAACCGTGATAATTAACTTCCAACGCCTGCTATGGCACAGTACCAGTACGAGCACTAGTACACCCCAAGCCTGTGAATCTTACTCAAGCAGGTATTGGCGGCGCTGCAGTACGCGGTGTAGCAGTACCGTAGGACCTCGAACAATTGAAAGAGGAGTAAAGAGAAAAATGGGAATCCCGAAAACTCCATCCAGCCAGCCTTAACTTACCTAGCTTGACTTCAGGGAGCCCCCGGCAAACCCAGAAAATGCCCTAGATATTTGCAGCGTGCTGTACTCGTATCATACTTGCAAAGGCGGGCGCGAACACCCCAAGCCTGTGGCACAAAACGAGACAGGCAATGAGAACAAAAAAAAAAAGGAAAAAACGTTCAAGATGAGAAAAGGTTTGGAATGCCGGTACAGGAGCGCCATCGACTGCAGGGGTGTATATTTAATACCGTAGAGTACGGTACTTGTACTCTGATGCGGTTGCGTATAGACGCTCAGATACAGGTACAGTACGCACTTCAGGATCTTTTCGTAAATGTCGGAATCGGGCTCAGGGGGTCTATCCAACTACCTTCCATTGTTCGCTTAAAGAATGGCGATTTGTCCTCTGGTTGGCTCCGCCGACTCTTGCGAAAGGATATGGGCAGCATCCCCGAGAGAGGAGCGTTGTTCACGGTTCACCGCTATGATACCATGCCATCGATACGATACAAACTTGGACCTCGACCGCGCCAAGAGATTAACTTGACAGCTTCGGGACAAGTGGAACACCACTAGAGGAAACCGCAAAGAGAGCTTTAATAGAGCTTCTGTCACTCCCTAAATTTTTAGCTTAGCAATTGATGCAGATATGTTTTTGATGTGGTGCCCGATTTGGAATAGGCGCATGAGTACTCGTAACCCCGTTGATACCAGTATTTTATGCACGAGTACAAGTACAGACAATTAAAAAAAAATCACACCTTGCTTAGGGCGGCTTTTCTTCGGCTCTTTTGTCTCGCCATTCTGTGACTGTTTGAAGTGTTAGGAAAGCACGTTTCAAGGAGAATCTGCTTTGGTGTAGAGGTCCAAATTTGTCACAAGTAATACTGGTGGTGCATAAGGGCCCATTAGAAAGTACAGTTAATTTAAGTTAGCCTAGCAAGATAATAATCCCTGTCTTATACTTGTGCTCGGGCACTTGTGCTGATCATGCCCCCTGCACCGGTAATTGACAATATTTTGAATGCTCTCCAAAAAAAGGTTAAAACAAAGGAGAGGTGGCGGAACCTCTTAACCGGAGCACTCCAAACACTGGAAAATCCCCAACTTCAAACTACAGTACGGTATGCACTGAGCTCCCTCAACGACAACAACCCCTAATTTAGTTTTCCCCCTCTATTTTTCAATAGATAACACCCAGGGAACAGAGAGGCACGTTAAAAGCATCAACTTTCGGGCGGGCTATAGGGGTTTTGACGGTCAAGCCGGAGAGAGACCCCGATTACCGGCGGGTAAACCTACTGGGCCAGAAGGGTTAACAGGCGGTTAACCAAAGTGGGACACAAATTAATGTGTGCTTCACCAGAAGTCGTTAAATTAGCCAGCGAACCAAAGGATCCTGAGATGGCAATGCCAAGAACAAGTGCTGCGCGCCCAATTTCGAGGCTCTTGGCATCTCTCTGTTCCTGGAGACTTTACAAATTGGCGAGCTCTGTCGGTGTTCAGCTCTCAGGTTTCCCGCCCCATATCCCCAATCATAATCACTTCCTCCAGATACTGCACCAAGTACCCGGTACCCAGAAAACAAAACAATTGGACCGTGTGCTCTGGTACCGCCGGTACCGGCATGTCGCTTGAATTGCCTCCTCCTTCTAGTCAGATCTACTGTTCTTTCCGTTCTCTCATGCCTCTCAGAGGGGCTGAACAGCTTGCCTTTTACTGCGTTTTTACTGTGTTTTTCGCCCCTTTTCTACAGAAGGGAACTTTAGACTACCGTAAAAACTCGAATGGAAGAAAAATGTGCTAGGACGTTGGAATTTCCCTTCTCAGCTACGCGAGGGGAAAACACCGCAAACTCAGCCCCCAGTTGAGACAAAAGAAAAGGAATATACGAGGCGCCTTACTAGGAGAGGCAACTCTAACGTCCTAGCACATTTTTCTTCTATTCGAATTCTTACGGGTACCAGTTCCCGGCACACGGCCCAATTATTTTCGCGTTCGAGATTCCATGGTAGTCACTGTTTATGCCCGCCCACAAGTTTTACGAAACCATTAACCTGTGCGGAGGGATATATTTGGCCGGTTAATCTTAATTGACTGTTCCATAACTCCCCGCTACTCCCCGCACGATACGAGTAAAGTCCCCTCCCACCGACAAGAGGCATCCATACCAAATATTACACGGAGAACTACTTGTATCATGTACGAGCACAGGAAATCAGAAAGCACACAAGCAGGATAGAGCATGCAAGCCCCACCGCTATCTCTCAATCCCCCACCTCCCTCCCCTCTCCCCTCTTTCTTTCCTTCTTTCTTTTCTTTTTCCCTCATTCAGCTGCCCGTAGCCTTTGACAATACCGGTAATCCTCAGCATCGCTGCAAAATCACCTATCTGGCACAAGTACCGGCAACCTACGTAGCGCAGTGTCATAATACGCGCTACATCGCATCCCATGCCCATGATATTGCCGTACACCCACTCGCACCGACCTGTATGTACCCCAGCGTCTCTCTGCCGATGGCTTACCATAAGTCGAAAAAGTAAAAGCCTAAGGCCAAAAAACCCTTGCTCACTCCTGCAATGCGGCACTTTCACGGCTTGGCTACAGTACTGGTGCTTGGGGGCACTCCCATCCGCCCGCCCACCAAACAGTAAAAACTGGAATAATTGTAATTGAGAATGACGCTCGGAAGTCCAAAATTTCCTCCTTTGGATGAAGGGGAAAAAAGCATGGGCAAAAAGGATTCTCTTTCAGCCCTCAGTTGAGACAATTAAAAAGAAAAGTGCAACGGAGTTTACTAGGAGAGGCAACTCCAACGTCCAAGCGGGATTCTCAATTGTTCCTGTTTTAGTGTACACGTGAGACCGCGACTGTGGCACAGACCCTCCACGACCAAAGCCCGACACAGCGAGTCCCGTTCCCTGTTCAGTAATTACTTGAGTAACTGGGGCCATCGAAGCGGTTGGTTACCGTAGTGCAATCCTCCCCTGCCCGTACGAGCCCCCTCTCCCGTGCCCTACCGTTTTGATGCTAGCCATCTTACCCTACCAATGCCGGTGCTGCGCTATCTGCAACGCGATATCAAACCAGACCAAAGATCCACCCCCCTCTTCACCTCAAACAAAAAACGTAGAATCAAAGCCCAGGGCTCGGGACCTTTTTCCCCTCCCGAATCCCCAAAACCAAAAACTCGGTTCACGATTGATGGGGTGTGTGGGCTTTCCTCGAGCAAGAACGGGTGAAACGGTGCACGGATCTTTGGAGGTCGGGATTTTCTTGGTCGGCTGGCTGGTTGGTAGGATAGGGAGGGGGGAAGGAGCGGCCGAGAGAGGATGGGGGAAAGGAACGGAACGGACAAGATGAATGTAGCCAAAGGCGACCAACAAAACAAGAGACAGTCGTCCAGCTCGGTGCTAGAATTGGACGAGCGAGGGCGGTTGGGGTGGGAAACCCATCCAAATACTGGTAGCGTACAGTACCAATACCAGACCAATATCAATATCGCACTGACCCTTCCCTTCCTCCCTTTCTTTACCCATTCATGCCATACCGCACCTCCGTCCGAGACTTGCCACAGAACCCTCCTAATTCATTTCCAGCTCCAGGGGCCCGGACTGACCAAACGAAGGCATGAAGGACGAAACAGATCCCCGGGATGTGATACCGGTATGATTTATTACAGTTTATTCCCTCGGTGGGAGCGAATCCCATTTCCTCACATCCCCCGCCCACCCATTCCAAAAGAGAGAAAAAACAAAGCTACCAGCTAGCAGCCTCGGCGAATACAAACTTTCCATAAGGCACTCGCAGCAGGCAAGCACTGGTACCCAAAAACAGGGAGTGGCAAAAAATCTGTGCGTATCCCAGCGCCCATGCAAACTCACGACCCTCACTTCCGGGTCCTTCTCGCCTGCGAGCCCGCTACTGGACCGTACGAGTGCCGATACGAGCACTACACTAGGTGTAGTCACTCGTAGAGAAAATCAAAAACAAAAGCTTAACGTCGGGCTTGTATGGTCTGGGTGGGCGGTGAGGCTCGCACGTATGATAGCAGAGGACGCGTTTTCTGCTGATAAACAATAGAAACATCCACCCAAACAAACATTCACTCCCACCCATCCGTTCGGTGTCAGGTCCGGACGGTGCCGGAATAAGCCACCACAGCAAGTCAGCTACAGTAGCTAAACCCAATCCTATCCCGCATATGATACCACACAATAGAGCTTTGATGCGGGTGCTATGGCTATTTTCACGTGTCCTCACTCGCTTCATCCGCTTGCTTGCTTGCTGTCGCATCTTACTGTGCCGAAGCCTAACTTAATCCCTCTTCTCAATCTAGCCGGATCGAACATGAATCTGCAGGAAACGAAAAAAAGAAGAAAAAAGCTCACACCATGGTGAAAACCAGGGATCGGATTCGCTGATGTTAGAGAGAACCTCCCCCCACACTGTTGAAGTAAAACTCGAGTGATCCTACATGACCAGCGCTCAAGCAATAAATACCTTCACCCCGCACCAACAACTTTTCGTTAACTGATACTGCACAGGGTGCCAGAGCAGTACCGCATCGCACGCCCTGTGTTAAACTCCACCCCACGAGAACACCGAGACAAGAACATCCCCCCGCCCGTTAGAACCTAACTCCCTTTTTCATCCAACGTTGTTTGTGTAGCTTCGCGTGCTTGCGTGCCGAGGGTTGACTTGATTTGTTTGTACCCTAATTCATCCCGTTTTGTTTTGTCTCTTTGCTTTTTTGTTTTGAGCTTGTGGGTATAATACTCTTTCGATATACACTTGTATGTAAGTAGAGCCGAGATTACGGTACCTTATGCCGTTGGAATGGGGGAGGAGGAGGCTCAGTTCTGGTGCATGTCGGAGAAGGAC
>QOVD01001240.1:0-12445 GCA_003521225.1 Tuber microsphaerosporum
GGGGCTGCTGGGGGGGCGGTGGGGGTGGTGCGAGCAATCGGCTGGGATGAGACCCTGGCAGCGATATCTCTAAGCGAGCCGTGTGTGTCCTTGCCTAATGCGGAGACTGCGGTGTTGGTGGCGTCGGTAGCCTTCTGCATCTCGCCTAGTCTGCTGTCGACTAATGCGAGGCTGTCAGAGAGCTCCTCCACCGTGTCAGGGATCCTAAGAAGGGGGGAGATGGATTTTTCCAGGGCATTGAACCGTCCGGTGAGCGAGACGAGACCTTGCGTGGCCGAGGAAAGGAGCGAGATGAGTACAGCTTCCCCCGGAGTGAGGGAGGAGAGCTGAGCATCCGAGAGGGAAGGGATGGGACCGGCAGCCTGACCGATCAGGTCCTTTGTCTGGCTAAGGAACACTGCGATGCTGTGGAGGCTGTGGGGTGGGATCGGCGTGGGAGCCCTCGAAGAGTGCTGGGAGGAGTGGGCGGAGGAGGGGTGGGAGGCCATGAGACCTGTTGAAGCCTGAGCTCAGGCGAGATTTGGGTGGGAAAAGTAGATTGTACCAGAAGCCAATGGTGTTGAAAGACGTGCGTAAAGGTAGGGGGGGGAAAATTGCGGGAAGGGAGCTTGTCAGGCGTCAACGTTGTCGAAGCCTCCTTTTATATCTGGAAAGACAGTGGAAACCTGGAAGTCTGGGTTGGCTAGGAGGGCTTTGACTTCGTGTGTTAGTATGGCAGCGGCATCAAATGTGTAAATGCCAGGTAGGGAGCTGCACTGGTCCTTGTGGGCCAGGGTCCGAGGGCCGGAGAGGGCAGAGAGCCTGGAACAGCCAATCCATTCCAGGATCTTGGAAACGGTGTTGAGCAGGACGATAAACCTGAAAAAGATGGTGGTTTTGTACGATGGTTTTCCTGGCTTGCTGAGGATAACCCCATCAGCCATTTTGAGGGGGGGAGGCAAATACCCGTGGGACAAAAGTTGGAACAGGAGAAGCAGGATAAGGTGAGGAAACTTTTGGTGAACTCTTTTCCAGACACCATACAGGATGGTGTCAGGCCCCGGGTCAGAGGTCGGGGAGCACATGCTAAGAGTGTTGGTTATCTCTTCTGAGGTTAATGGCGCGGCGGAGAGGTCGATAGTGGCACAACGAGACATCCCTTAAGGGGGTCCGGGAGGACAAAAGTGGTCCAGTAAACCTTGTTGCTGTCTGAGGTGGTGTTGGCGTCAGGGAAGGACGGGAACCTGTCTGAAAGGGTGCCGGATTGGGCGCGTCTGTCCTGCTATACTGACTTGGCATCGGTGAAGGATAGGAAGGAGTCCCAGTGTTTTTGCTTGGCTTTCTGAAAGGCTTGAAAGTAAGCGGCTCTGGCAGCCATTGCCTCTGTGGGGGGAAGGGGATTGTCCAGGATGCGGGCCTTGCAAGCTTGTCTCGTAGCGGCGTGGTAGACTTTTCTTAGTTGGGATAGCAGTGGGGTCCACCAGGGTTTAGCATAGGGAGAGGGATGGGAGTTTGGCAGATTGGAGACTAGGGAGGCTTGAATCTTATCAAAGCATGATTTGTAACATTGATCCAGCTGGCGGGTAGTGGGTGAGGGGGGGGGCGGGCTGATTGTGATGCCCTGAAGGGAGCGGGAGGCAGTTGCCCAGTCCACCCTGGTCCAGTCAGGCTTCGGGCTGAGGGTTGGAAGGGTGTATCATTGTAGGTCAGGAGACATGAGATGTGGTCAGACGCAGTGCTGGGGAGGGGGGTTGACCATTCCGGATGGCGTAGCCATATAAGTTTAAGGTATGGAAAGGCCAGGCCTAGGACTCCGGGCCGGGCGTGAGCGTCAAAGGAAAATCTTGTATTAACCAGAGGGGTGTTCAGGAGAGCGAAGCCCAGGGCAGAGGCAAGGTCGAAGTAGGGAGCAGGGAGGGCAATTTCGTTACGATCAAAGTGTCCAAGAGGGTCAGCGGAGGGGTGATGAATAGTGAAATCCCTGAGGACAAGGAGGGGAAAGGAAAAACTCTGAAACAAAGCCAAGGGGGGACAGATTGGACGTCCCGCCGCAAGGGTAAAATTATTGTTGTAGTTCCCCACTCTCGACTCTTTGGTGGGGCCGCTCAGCGAAAAGCGAAAAAAAAGATCAAGTGAAAAATAACAATCAGAATCATGTAAGACCGGGAGTACCAAGGCTCTTTCCATGAAGGAAGTGGACACATAGGTATCAACTCGGGGCTTTGCTGATGGGGGGGAAGTAGGGGAAAAAACTTTAAATCTAGCAAAAGAAGGTAGACGGCCAAACCTGACCCATGGATCTTGTATCACAACAATATCAACAGCAAACTCAAGTAGCGCAAAACTATTGAACAAGGCAAGAAACACTTTCCAACTCCGCAGTAGGTTGTGTTGTATAATTGATGTTCTAGACAGGGTGGGGAAGTTGGTGGCGTTTCACGACATTATCAGGCAGAGCCCACGCAGGAGGAGGTTGGGGAGGCCATCGGGACCCCCTTTGGGAGGGGGCCGCTCAGTCCTGGGGTTGGGTGTGCCTGGGTGGGGGGCATGGTGAGGGGTTTGGTCTTGTAGGGCCTGGGGGTGGTGGGGTCAACCGGCGGCAGGAGTCTGCTTGCAAGCAGAGAAGATGGGTTGGCAGCGGATATGTCCATGTTGTGGGCACTCTCGTCGCCCCCCACCTGTTACGGGGGAGGTGGAGGAGGCTTTCGTGGCTCCACTGGGCGGCTAGGGCAGTCAGGGTCTGAGGCTTCGTATTGGCCCTGGCAGTTGTTGCACCTGTAGGGGGAGGAGGGGCAGCAGTTGGGAACCACTTGAGATTGCCCTCTTTCGGGAGAAGGGGTTTTGGTACCTGTGTTCCTTTCTGATGTGGTGGAGGCAGCACAGAGGGCACACGGGGTGGTCGAGATTGCAGAGTGGGGCAGGGTACCAAAAGGCACACCAGTTGGAGCAGAATCCAAGCGGAGATTTACTGAAAGCACATTTGGGTCTGCGGAGCTGGCCAAGAAGATAGAACGGATTAAGGAAATCCTCGTGGAGATCTGGATGAATGGTGATAATAACTCAGGTGGCTTTTTTGAGCACTCTAGTCTCGGCATCTGTGTGAAGAAAGCGAGAGGAACGTATATGAATTCATTTGGCGTTATGAATATATTCCAATCGAAAGGGGAATAGTGTCTCGTTGGAGTCGGCGAGGAGAGAAGTGGGAAGTGTGTGGATAGCGACCTGAATAAACTTCGGGGACATCCTGAAGGGTTGCAATGGGGAGTCTCCGACAACAAAGGCTTAGTTGAGTTTGGCGGAAAAAGCATCGAAAACAGGAGAGTATGATGAGCCGGGAGTGTGGAGATTATTTACCGTCAGGGAAACAGCTCCTTTATCACTTATTAAAACAATCACGGAGCATGAGAGGGGAGACTGGGCTTCCCTGAGTACGGAGGCGACAACATCAGAGGCCTTGGCCCTGATTCCTAGGGCATCCGCATGTGGGAGTAGGGTGGTCTGGGGGCGTAGAATCATCTCGCAACTTTGGTTAAATTGGTGGGGGAGGGTGATAGAGGGGTGCCGTCGGCAGAAAAAGCCTTTGAGACGGAGGCCGCCGACGTTGGTTTGCCCTTTTTCTTTTTGTGGGTGGGGGCACAGCAGCTTCAACATATGTGGGGGTAGGCCTTGGCTGGTTTTGCCAGAGAGGAATAGGTTTTAGTGAAATGGCGGACACGGTGGTAGGGGCGAGAGAGCGAACAGTAGTGGGGGCTGAGATTCTAGAGGCGACATCTCTAAAAGAGCTCTGGGTGTCTTTTCCCAAAGAAGAAATGGCAGTGTTGGTGGCATTGATGGCTTTTGCACCATGCCTACTCGTCCATTGAGTACGGCATACATGTGAGAGAGCTCCTCTACTTCCATAGGGACTGTGCGGAGGGGGGTAATGGATTTTTTCGAGAGGGTTGAAATGTCAGGTGAGCGAGATGAGTCCTTGCGTTGAGGAGGTGAGTAGAGAGATCAGGGCCGCTTCCCCTGGGGTGAGGGAGGCAAGTTCTTCTTCCGAAAGACTGCGGATGGGTTCAGCAGCATGTCCTATGAGTTCCTTTGTCTGCTTAAGGAATTGAGCGATTGTATGTAGCCGCTGTGAGGGGAGAGGAGTGGGGGCTCAAGAGGAGTGTTGAGAGGACTGAGCGGAGGGGTTTTGGGAGGCCATTGCGCCTCTGAAGCCTGAACGCAGCCACCAGTTCTGTGGGTGAAGGTGGGGTACACCAGAAGCTAGTGTTATTGAAAGAGAGAGAGAAGCTAGGGGGGGGAAAATTGCGGAAGCGGAGCTTGACTAACTACTCGTCTATTTTCTTTTATTTTTTAACTTTATACGTTTTTTTTTTTCTTTCTTTCAAGTTTTTATTATCATTCTAAGGCTTACAGTACAAGATGAGCTAAAGGACGAAAGGGGTGTGGAGCGTCAGCTATGACTCCAAAGACCTGAAGTCTATCCAACATTAGTCCATCCAGATCCTCCCTCTGCCAAAAACCCTCTGACCCTGCCAGACCGGAGCGGAAACCCATATACAAGTCCGGTACTATGTGTAGAAAACTACAGAAGACAATCACAGGCCTGAGCTCTGAAAAAAACCTCTACAGACAAGCAGAAAGAAAGAAACCAAATGACAGTGAGACCCTAAACGAGAAACCAAAAAGCATACTACAGTTCCCGCCTACATACCCCGTCAGCTTTCCCCATGAAGGGGCCGTTAGTAACCTAAAAATAACCCGTAACACGTACAGAACGCAAATGGTGAGCCGTAGACAGACCACTAAGGGAACGACGCAATCGAGAAAACCCAGGGCCATGTGGCATAAGGTAAACAATCTACCCCTCCGGAACACAACCAAGATAGAGATAGCAGGAGGGTGCCTGCCGGAAGAGAAGAGGCTGACCGGATAAGAGGTGGGCAACAGACAAGTGGGGGGCTGTAACCGAGCCAGGGGACGAACGACTGAAGAGACTGGGAGAACCGAGATGTAGACCCAATCAAGAAGTGCGAGACTGGCCGACTGAAACGGGATCACAGTTTTTTGACGATCCCAACCGTTCCAAACAGAGTTCCCATCATAGGGTGCAATACCAGCGAACAGAGCCACCGGGGCCACTACTTCACCGATAGCCCGAACATACGAAAGGCCATTAACAAGAAAGGGGTTGCCGAATGTATGCAAATGCTAAGTGGGGGCAGCGAAGTGACAGCGGGGAAGAGGAGAGATAGTGACCATCAACCTCCTAGACAAAGACTACACAAGAGCAATGCCATCAGAAGGGGAACAGAGGGGAGGGGAGAGGTGTAGTGTCACTCTCCTAGGCAGCAAGGCCATCATGAGACGGGAGAGGGAGGAGGATGGAGTTGACGATGATTTCTCTTGGTGTTGAGATTTCAATCGCCGGAGGTGGAGAGGAGATTGTTCGTGACTAACTACTCCTGTAAATATTCTTTCTTGTTTATTTTTTTATGTTTTATCTCAGTTTTGCATTTGTTTTACTACTACACGGGTACAAACCAGACATGCATCGTCAGATATGGCCAAGAAAAACCCTCAACTCCACTCCGGCGCCAGCGGAAAAAGCCATCATCCCAAGACCCACTGGTGTGGGCCCAACCGCACGATCCTGTGGACAAGAGAGAAGTACAAAGCCGGCTAAGCGGACGACAAAGTAAATTCCCAAAACCCCACAGGTAGGAAACAACAGGAAAACCAGTTGCAGTAACCTCCTTCCCCCTGAAAAACAAATAACCCATCTGCGAACAACAAACAAGGAGAGTAAAGTCTAACAAATACAAAGCGAAAGGAAAGACAACCAAAGTCTATACCCATGAGAAGAAAAACCCAACCAGATGAAACATAGAACAAGCTACATGAACATTCCAGAAAGGGGCCGGCCATCACCCAGTAGATAAAACATAGGGCAATCATAACACGAAAGAGACCGGAGGCAATTACATGGACCCAAGGCATTAAGTAAACACAAGGAAGTAGTGCAATACCAGGAACTGCCGTAAGCGAGGAGTGCAACCCTGGGCAATCGCTGGGAGCGAGTGGAGCCACCAGGCAGAGAGGATGCCAGCCAAAACAGGAGTGATCAGAGCCGACCGTGAAAGCGGAGGGACACGACGGGACGTGGATGTGGCTGTAACGGAGCCACGGGACGAAATGATAGGGCGGGGAGAGTGGATGGAAGGCAAACATCTGGCTAGAAACAAATGACAAACAGGCCATGCCCAAATGTTTTCCGACCAAGAGACGAGGGCGAGCACCTCTAAGTTAGTAACCAAAGCTTTGCCCTGCGAGGTACAAGCCAGGGACCAGGTGTAACCGGAGCACCCTATAGGAAGATGGATCCTATGGTTGTGACCGCACCAAAGTCTCAAAGTAGAATAAAGATAAACATAAAGTTTAGAATAAAAGAATCAAACAGTAAAACTTAATATTGTTAAGCCTGAAAGCTTAACTCAATTCAAGTTCTTCTCGAGGATAGATGGTTTCTCAGGGTAGGGTGTTCTTCGCTACTACGTAGTAGATATAAATAGAGAGCCAAGTAACACCCCATCACTACCCTGACCTCTCACAAGCATCCTGCTCAGCTCAGGATTATCCTTGACACCCTCTCCGGCAGAGTAAACCTTCGGAGATGTCAGATAGCTCAGACATAGTTATGCCCACAAACAGGAAGTGGTTTCTGCAATGTATCTCCAATACAATCGCATGAGAGAAAACCTCTTACGATCGGTGACATCCCAGTGGCGAGCTGTATTGTCAACGCCTGGACTATATTTCAGTCAGACTCACTGGCCCATCAGCATTATCGTCTTTATACAAGCTCCGTAGTTATTTGTCTCTACTGTATACACATACAATATTTGATTAACTACTCAGCCCCCGCCGGTAAGATTTATTATTGTATTGACTTCGACGGGCGCTACCGGGAGCCAATCCAATATTTAATATCTTTACCGTGACTAGCCTAATGCCTCTAGAGTCCAATTACTTCCCTCGGATATGGTACACTACATGGGGTTGGCATAGACGCACTATGGGGTCAGTTCTGGAAGCAATTCTGATTGTCCCTGAAACTCCCGATAGACCTTGGGGGAAACTCTTTTACTACCCACGGGCGAATACGAGGTTCTCTATACCCATCTGGTGTCTAATTGCACCAAAGTAGCCGACCCCCTTTTAGGCGGTGACCCACACCTCCCCTATATATCCTGCGAACAGCTTCCCGTCGGACGGAGGGCCGTGATGTATAAGGTGTTGTGAGAGCTCCTTCAATCCTCAGATTTTCCATGGAGTTTCTCAACTACCTATGTGTTTGCCATATGCGTACAGTCCTAAGATCAGGGCCAGAGGGGGGTGTTGGATACTCAGGTTGAGTTACCAACTAAACCTGACACCTCCTGTAGCCATACCAAGGTCGGGTATACTTAAGATACCAGCAGCACCAGTAAAAATCTAATCCAGGACTACCCTGAGGATATTCTTAGAAAGTCCCGGTATGGTTCCACCTATCAAGGGAGGGTAACAGGACTCAAGGTAGGGTAACTAGGACCTGAAGGTAGGGTAACTTGATTTCCAAGGTAGGGTAACTTTACCCTGTCATTGCTAAAATCCTTTTTGAAGTCCGTGCGACCCCCCGCAAGGTGTCCGCGGGAACCCGTGTAACCTTCCTACTGTTTACTTGAGTCCCGTAGGGTAATCCCTCCGAAAGGTTACCCTATCTAACAAGGTCACTTTCGTTACTTGGGTTACCCTGTCTTACCCTATGGCAAGCAACTGCTAAAGTTCGCTAGTAGACCTCTAGGTACATATCCTAGTCTACCCTGTATACTTTGTATACTGGACCATCGCTACCAAGGTTACCCTTTGGTATACCGCCTGGGCATGTAAGGTGGTCACTAGTAGCTACCTTTCTCAAGGGTCATTACAACCAGAAGAAACCCACCGGCCGTAGCTGGCTGGGAGCCCCCAAGATCAACAGGAAAAAATAGCCAAACAAGGAAGCAGGAAACAACAGGGTAAACCTATGGCGTAAACTCCCTTGTCAACAAAGGAAATAATTCAAGCCCAATACACCGACAACCGCAACACAACGGAACAATCATAGCCTCCAGCCTAAGTGACCTGGCCCAGGGGCTGCCGATTACCCGAAACTGGGGGACGGGAAGCATTACTTCCACCCGAGCATCCGACATCGCGCACGGAGGCAGTGCAATACCATGCCTGAGCTTAGCCAAGGTCTGCGAACCGTGAAGGAGGCAGCGGGAGAGGACAAAAGGTAGGCAGTAGGGTGCCAGCCAGGTAAGGGGTGTAGCTGTGACGGAGCAACCGGACGAAACCGAGAAGGAGGAGGAAGGGTAGCCAACTGGCTAGAAAGAGGAGACTAGCATGGCATAGCCGAACGCTTTCTGAAGCCGAAACGAAAGACAGGACCGAGATGCTACTGACTGAAGCGTTCCCAATCAAGGGTACAAGCTCGCGAGACGAAGAGGTACTTCCGTAGGCCTCCGGACAGGGCAACGCCGACCCTTAACTTAGAAACAAGGGTTGCAGACAGTGTAAATGCTAAGCAAGGGCAGCGACGCGAGTGCGGGGAAGGGGGGAGGGAGCAACCGTGAACCACCTAGAGAAAGACTGTCTGAGAGCAAAGCCATCAGAAGAGGAACAGAGGGGAGAGGGGGGTTGTAGCGTCACCCTCGTAGGCAGCGTGGCCATCAGAAGAGGGGAGAGGGGGGAGGGTGGTTGATGATGATTCACATGGTGTTGAGATTTCAATCGCCGCAGGTGTAGAGGAGATGGTTCGGGGGTAATTATTAGGTATTTGTTTTTTTGTTTTTTTTATATCAGGTGGTTTGATTTTCAACTACAAGGCTCAAAGTCTACGTGCAGCGCTAGCTATGGTAAAGAAAAGCCCCAACGCCCCCGAGAACACTGGAAAAAGCCATCATCCCACGTCCCTATGGTCTGGGACCAACCGCACGATCTCGCCCTCAAGAAATACAAAAATACTCCTCAAAGACAAGCAGGAGACAACAGGAAAACCAGCAACCCGCACAGCTCCCACCGATGCCAAACGATCCTCCAGCCAAAACAAAAGATATCAAATTAATATCCCGGTAGCGAACGTAGAGAAAACCAAAGGCGTTAATAGCAGCGAGGATCCGCTAATGGCGAGAAATGTCCAACCGAGCGGAACATTACATCCGACCCAAGAACGGAAACTGATAACCGAGGCGGTGCAATATGACTACCGACTGAAACCCAGGGGTGCTCCTGTAAGCTGCAAAGGGCGGGAGGTGGATGGACGGCCGACCCGGTGAGAAGCCGACTGTAAAAAGGAGTGATAGCTGTAACAGAGCCACTGGACGAAGATCGGAGGAGGATGGACGCAGGGGTAGCCAGCTCACTAGAAACAGCCAACAAACAGGCCATAGCTGAAAGATTTTCGAAGATGACGCGAAAGCGGGAACCGAGATGTTACTGACCGAAGCTTTCCCCATCAAGGGCCTTGAACGTGTTGTGGACAATTGAGTTGAAAGGGAGGTGTCTTCGACACCTCGCTGAGGGGGTAGACTAGAGGAGCGGAAGGTAGTTGGGTGAAAGCTTAGTGGCGAACTGGCGGGCAGGGTCTGCGGCCCGCCAGTCGTCAAGTCCAGAGTGGAAGGGGTGTAGTTGGGCAGCAGCTGGGTTGGCAGATGGGGCCAGGCAGGACAGTCAGAGGCCAGCCAGTCGGCTCTGGTGGCCGGCAAGGAGGGCAATCGGTAGGAGGCTCGCTTCGTAAGAGAGGGCGCCTATGGGTGTGGCTGAGAAGCAGCAGGTGACCCACCTCTTCACTTGATACCAGAAAACTTCCATCTTGTCCGTTATCTTTTGGCTAGGTGAGACGAGGTCGGCACCAAAGAGGAGGACCGGGCGAATGATGGCTGCCGCAAAGCAGTGGCATAGCAAAGAGGGGATGCCCTTAACTGGTGTGGCCAGGGAATTGATCAGGGTAAAGGCTCCATTAGCTAGGCAGAGTCTTTTCAGAAAGTGTAGGGAGGTAGACAAGGTAGGTGTGAACCAGTATCCAAGCCACCTAAGAGACTTGGCTGGTCAGAAGGTGTGGCTGTCAAGCGAGACTGAGGCTTTAGACAGAGGGCCCCTCTGGCGGGGCGTCCGCAAGTAGACCAGTTCGGTTTTTGGGACACAGAAGGGTACACCAAGGCTGGTCCCCTTGTCTACCAACCTACTGGAAAGATCTTTGAGGAGGGAGAAGTTGTTCTCGTACACATGGGACGAGACCGTAACAGTGAAATCGTCCACATCGGACAAAATGAGGCCTGTGTAGACCGTCAGGTGCAGCAATGATAGATAGATGACAAATAAGAGTGGGGACAGGGGGGAACCTTTGGGGGTCCCAACTGAGACTGCCAGGGATATCTTAGAGGACCCTTGGAAGAGGAGACAACATGAATGGTCTCTAAGGAAGGACCTGACCCTTCTTTGGAGGTAGAGGGGCACGCACATGGTGCCCAGTCGGTCGGAGAGGAGTACGGCGTCCACAATGTTGAAGCCTCCATTTATATCTTGAAAAATGGTAGAAACCTTGCAGTCCAGGTCGGCTTGGAGGGCTTTGACTTCCTGTGTTAGTGACGCAGGGGCATCAAATGTGGAAATGCTAGGTAGGAGGCCGCCCTCCTCCTTGTGGACCAGGGCCAGAGGGCCGGAGAGGGCCGAGAGTCTGGAGCAGACAATCCTTTTCAGGATCTTGGAAAAGGTGTTGAGCAGGACAATAACCCTGACAGAGAAGTGGGTTTCCTAGGATGGTTTTCCTGGCTTGCTGAGGCTGACCCCATCAGCCATTTTGAGGGGGAGCCAGATGTCCATGGGACTAAAGCGGGGACAGGAGAAGCGGTGGGAGGTGAGGGAATTTTTGGTGAACTCTTTTCCAGACACCATAGGGGATGGTGTCTGGCCCCGGGGCAGAGGTCGGGGAGCACAGGATGAGGGCATTTATAACCTCTTTAGAGGTTATTGGCGCAGCGGAGAGGTCGATAGTGGCAAAGCGCGGCATGCCATAAGGGGGTCTGGGAGGCAAAAAGTGGTCTAGGAGAGCCTTTTGATGCCTGAGGGGATATCAGCGTCAGGGAAGGACGGAAACCTGTCTGGAGGGGTGCCGGATAGGGCGCGTCTGGCCTACCAGACCAACTTGGCATTGGTGGAGGATAGGATGGAGTCCCAGTGTTTTTGCTTGGCCTTCTGAATGGCTTTGAAGTAACCGGCTCTGGCAGCCCTTGCCTCTACGGGGGAAGATGATCGTCCATGATGCGGGCCTTGCCAGCGCGTCACGTAGCGGCGTGGTAGGCATTTCTTAGTTGGGATAGCAGTGTGGTGCACCATGGTTTAGCATCGGGGGAAGGGCGAGAGTGTGGCACATGGGAGACTAGAGAGGCGTGAATTTCATCAAAGCCTGATTTGTACCATTCGTTCAGCTGGGCAGTAGTGGGAGAGGTGGGGGGAGGGCTGATTCTGATGCTCTGAAGGGAGTGGGAGGCGGTTGCCCAGTCCAGCCTGGTCCAATCTGGCTTCAGGGCTAAGGGTTGGAAGGGGGTATTATTTTTGGTCAGGAGACATGGGACGTGGTCAGACCCAGTGCTGGGGTGGGGCGTTGACCAGTCTTAGTGGCGTAGCCTTGTAAGGTGGCGGTTAGCAAAGGCCAGGTCTAGAACTCCGGGCCGGGCGTGAGCATCGAAGGAAAATCTTGTATAAACCCGACAGGTGTTCAGGAGAACAAAGCCCAGGGCAGAGGCAAGGTTGAAGTAAGGGGCTGAGAGGGCAATTTCGTCCCAGTGAAAGTGTCCGAGGGGGTCAGCGGAAGGGTGATGCATATTGAAATCCCCCAAGACAAGGACAGGAAAGGAAAAACTCTGAAACAAAGCAAAAGGAGGAACCGTTGGACGTCCCGCCGCAAGGGTAAAACTATTGTTGCAGTTCACCACTCTCTACTTTTTGGTTGGGCCAGCCAGCGAAGAGCGAAAGAATAAATCAAGTGAAATATATCAATTAGAATCATGCAAGACCGCGATTACCGTGGCCCTTTCCATGAAGGAAGTGGACACGTAAGGAGCAACTCGGGGCTTTCCTGATTGGGGGGAAGTAGGGGAAACAACGTTAAATCCAGCAAAGGAGGGTAAATGGCCAAACCTGACCAGCGGATCTTGTATCGCAAGAATATCAACTGGAAACCCAACTAGTGCAAAACTATTAAACAAGGCAAGAAACACTTTCCAACTCGCTAGAAGGTTGTGTTGTCTAATGGAAATTCTAGGTGGGGTGGCGAAGTTGGTGGGGTTTCGCGACATTATCGGGCTGAGCCAACTCTGGAGGAGGAGGGGAAGGCCATCGAGACCCTCCTGGGGAGTGGGCCGCTGGGTACTGGGGTGGGGCATGCTGGGGT
>QOVD01001240.1:12537-45866 GCA_003521225.1 Tuber microsphaerosporum
CTGCTATGGGGGGGGTGGGGGAGGCTTTCGCAGGTCCACTGGGGGGCTAGGGCAGTCAGGATCTCAGGCTTGGTGTTGGCCTTGGCAATTGTGGCATCTGAGAGGAGAGGAGGGGCAGCAGCTGGGAACGACTTTGAGATTGTCCTGTTTCGGGCAAGAGGGGTTTTGTCACCTGTGTTCCTTTCTGGTGTGGTGTAGGGAGCCCAGGCGGCACAGGGGGTGGTCAAGTTTGCAAAGGTGGGCAGGGTGCCCGAAGGCAGAGCAGTTGAAGCAGATTCCAAGCGGGAATTTACTGAAGGTGCGTTCAGGTCTGCGGAGCTGGCCTAGAAGATAGTACGGCTTAAGGAAATCGTCGAGGAGACCTAGATGGATGGTGGCAATAACTGAGGTGGCTTTTTTGAGTGCCCTAGTCTCAGGGTTTGGGTTGAGGAAGAGAGAGGAAAGTATATCAATTCCTTTGGCGTTATGTATAGATTCCAATAGGAAGGGGAAAAGTCTCTCGTCGGAGTCGGGGAGGAGAGAAGTGGGCAGTCTGTGGATAGTGACCTGAACAAAGTTCAGGCCAATCCTGAAGGGTTGCTATGGGGAGTTTCTGACAACAAAGGCTGGGTTGAGTTTGGTGGGGAAGGAATCGAAAAAAGGAGAGTATGATGGGCTGGGAGTGTGGGGATCGTTTACCGTCAGGGAAACGATTCCTTTATGACTATCTGAGACAATAAACGAGCGTGGGAAGGGAGACTGGGCTTCCCTGAGTACGGAGGCGACAACATCAGAAGCCTTGGCCCTGATTGCTAGAGGATCTGTGTGGAGGAGTGGGGTGAGTCTCGGGGCGTAGAAATGTCCCTCAACTTTGGGTAAGTTGGGGGGGAGGGTGAGGGAGGGGGCCCATCGGCGGAAACAGCCTATGAGACAGAGGCCACTGTCGTGGGTTTGACCTTTTTCTTTATTAGGGGCAGGGGTGCAGCAGCTTCGGCATAGGTGGGGGCAGGCCTTGGTTGGTTTTGCCTTAGAGGGGTGGGTTTCAGTGGGACAGCAGGCGCCATGGTGGTGGCAAGGGGGGAACAGTAATGCGGGCTGAGACTCTAGAGACGACATCTCTAAGTGATTTCTGGTTGTCTTTTCCCAAAGAAGAAATGTTGGTGTTGGTAGCGTCAATGGCTTTCTGCACCTCACTTACTAATCCGTCGAGTACGGCATACATGTCAGAGAGCTCCTCTACTGCCACGCGGATTCTGCGCAGTTGGGTAATGGTCTTTTCGAGAGTGTTGAAACGTCCGGTGAGCGAGACGAGGCCTTGTGTAGCAGAGGAGAGTAGAGAGATCAGGACTGCTTCCCCTGGGGTGAGCGAGGCAAGTTCTTCTTCCGAAAGACTGGGGATGGGCTCGGCGGTACAGTCAATGAGTTCCTTTGTCTGCATAAGGAATTGAACGATTGTATGCAGCTGCTGTGAGGGGAGAGGAGTGGGGGCTCGAGAGGAGTGTTGAGAGGACAGGGCAGAGGGGTTTTGGGAGGCTATTGGGCCTGTGATGCCTGATCGCAGGCGGAAGTTATATGCATGGAGGATGGGTACACCAGAAGCTAGTGCTGTTCAAATAGAGGCAAAAGGTAGGGTGGGGGAAAATTGCGGGAGCGGAGCTTGATTGCGGGAGTGGAGCTTGATTGCGGGAGCAGAGCTTGATTGCGGGAGCGGAGCTTGAAAGGAAGGAAGGAGGAAAGGTATTGTTTATATAGGCCGAGAACGGCTCTCATCTGGTAAACACTTCTACGCTGTACAAACAAGGAAGGGTTTAGGACGAACATGAGGTTGCTTCATGAAGTTTATGTAAGCTTGGAATAGACTTTTGAGCCACAGAAGAGCTGCCGGGGTCCGCCAAGAGGCTCGAAGACTTAACTTGAAAATCTTAAACTATAACTACGCGATTCTCACAACAACCACCCGGACTATGCTATGTGTTTTTTTCCAGTTTGAAAGCCATCGGACATCAGCTTTCAAGACCAAATTTGTCGTCTCCCGTAGCCGATACACTACCGGATACTAGTACCTTGAAACAGAAACAGAACAGAAATGGCAAACACGACGAGGATGGCCACGAAGTGCCCTTATTGTTGTCGGCGTTATCAGGACGCTGCTGCCTATAAATAATACGTTCAGACAATCCATCATGATATTATGCTCTTCCGCTGTGAGATCGTGTACTCTGGGCCAGGACCTTCATCTGCGCGGACATCTTTTCTACCCAGAATAAAGGAGTCAACTAACCCGTCAGTAGAGAGGCAGATGAATTTGGAGAAGGCGGGGCAAATTCTGACTATGAGTCTGATCCAGCAATTTTAGGCTATGATTCAGGAACTGAACAGGAGACTGGCAGGGATATAGAGCATGAGTCGATTTGGAGGATGTTTCCTGACAGCTGGATAAGTCGATCCCATGTAGTCAGCAAACGATTACAGATGCTGGGAGACCAATTGGCGATGTGTCTGGATATGAGGAGCTTAACCAGGGCATTCTCCTTGATCCATTGGCCCTATTTTGTTCTAAGGACGACTTCAATTTGGCTAGATAGTTTGTACGGAGCAAGGTACTGAAGACATATATCAACGATTACTCTGGCGAACCCTTGGGTAGTATGGAACGCAGATCATTTTGGTCCGCTTACACATTTGAAAAGCAACTTCAAACTCTGGACCCATTCAGAGAATATTTGTCATCGACCGAGGCAATGCTAGAGAGCGGGAAACATTTAACCACGTTCTGCTACCGAAATATTGTATCCTATGTCCGCTACCTGATCCTGCAGGTGACTTACAGAGAAGATATGGTTTATGCGCCGATACGCAAATATGATTCAAGTTGTGATCGATTCTACCCTGAGATGGACATAGTAGATTGGTTGTGGGAAGTTCAGGTATGATAAGTCTGCGATCACATACCTGTATACTACTAAGATCTATTAAGAGGAAGCACTCGCCTCAGGCTTAACAGTAGTCTCTCTTATCAGATTTTGTGACAAGACACACCTCACAACCTTCTCGGGAGATAAGAAAGCGTTACTGGTATATGTAACGATTGGCAATATCCTTGCCCAGACACGAAATAGCCCAACAAGGATACCAATCCTACTACTTGCTTTGCTGCCTGTGCCACCAAAGCTCAGTTATGAATCAGTCCGGGCTGACCAAACCCAGTGCCAGATGAATGCTGAGGCTCTGTAGGCTGGCTTAGATCTCTTTCAGGTCCCATTGAAAGAGATTGCCGAAGGCGGTGCCGTGAGGGACTGCAAAAAAGGAAAAATATGCCTATGTTTTCCAATCTTATGAGCCTGGATTGCTGACCATGTTGAGCAGACCACATTGCAGGGAATAACCAGTAATTCCTGCCCGCAGTGTGAAGTTCCGGTCACAGAACTTGGTCAGGATTCACAAAGCACATACCAGCCATGGGACTATCCCCATTATGCGCGAAAGACAAGAGAGCATAAACAAACTCAAGGCACCAATATCGCGAACTATTTTCATCAAATTGGGGTGAAAATGGACGGCAATGTATTCTGCGGACTCTACCGAGTAAACCCTACTGACCTTCAGAAATCTCACCTTTTAAACAACATTTATCTCAGACTTTTTAAGCATATGATGAAACTGATAGAAGGATTCCTGAAAAAGTATAAACGGCAGCCTGCATTCAATAATATCTGGAAAGAATTGCCGCCTTATCTCGGTCTCGGGGCACCAAAAAAGGCTTTTCGAGAAGTCACATAGTGGCAAGGCACAGAAATGCAAAACCTTGGCCACTGTAGTTCGGGTGTATTGGCGTCCGCATTGCGAAATCCGGATAGTTCTCAACAACTACCTTTCAAGCGTGTATTACAGTGTGTTTGCTTACTGATTGATTTCACCCAGATGACTCAGTATCAAAGTCGTACGCCGGAAACACTCTATTACATGTAATTGGTTTTGCAGACCTTTCACAAAACAAAGGACATATGTCTCGAGTTCTGTACAACTAAGGCTGTACTCATACAGGCTGAACATCAGATCAGGAAATGAGTATGCAGATTGCCAATGAGCACAGAACTAGGGTCAGCACTAGATCCACCGCCAAACGGCGTCAGCTTCTGGGCGAAGCCTGGATTCAAAGACCAATCAATTGGCAGAATTGATACCGCAGGAAAACCACTTCAATTTTATTAAGATGCATTACCTAAATCACTTTGTACAGCATGTGCAACGTTTTAGGTCTATTCGAATGTATTCCACTGATATCGGCAAGCTGGCACGTCCAGAGCAGATCAAGGAAGGGTACCCCAGGTTAAATAACAATGCAGTGGCATGGCAGATCTTGGCACAATACAGCCGGCAACCCACTATTGGAATGAGATTATTGACAATAGACGTATTATGGACGGCGGACAATCCGGTTGGAACCGACAACGTCAGCGGTTCTAGTCCTGGGATAGGTACAGAGACCTGCTTGCCCTACCGGATTTCACGGCAAGTCCTGAAAGGGCGGACCCTGAATGTCAGCACAGATTTCAAGCTTTGCCATGAATTACAGATTCCATATGTTGACTTGGCTGCGGAATTAGTTAACAACATCCGCCAGGCTGTAACTGATGAAAGGCAGCTCCCAGTTGACCCCAGTGAACTGAAATTTTGTCAGGCTGAGCTATTCACGCAGCTCGAAATTCCTGTTCCAGACTTTCAAGTAACTAATATCTTCCAAGTTGATCGTGCACGCTGTACAGGAAATAAGTCATTCTGAAACTCTGGTGTCAGAAAGGATTGGATATGGAAACTGGCTGGCAGGCCTGATATGTATGGTAAACATCTTAGACGGGCCGTGGCACTCTTGGTAGGGCTTTTTAAGATAAGAAATATACGGATGGAGGTTGCAAGTAGGCTAGTATTATTTCAAGTAGTTGATCCGGTGAACGGTGGCAGATTTCATGGGTCAAGTATGCATATACGAGTCTACAAGCGGCACAATGGTCAGGATATAATGTTAATTGATATTGGAGTCATGGTTGGGTAGGCACATGCGGTTCCTTATGGTGATATGTAATGGCTAGTAAATTACTGGATTGATCTGCGGACATTTAATGACATTTATTAAAACTTTCTATGTACATATTTAGTCAGAAGATACACATAGAAACCTAAAATATTAAAAACTGAGAACTATAGATTCAACGAACAAGCCCACCTAGATCCAGATAGAGAGAACACTGTCTGGGGGAAGCGAGGGAGAATGGATTGATAAACTAAACATGGTGGGGATCAGCCCACAAACCCAGACAAATGGAAAAATAAAGGTCCCCGGCATGAAGAATACGAACCCAGTGGGGCATCCTGGAGTCAGAACTCAGAGTCCAGGAGCCCCCCCTGTGTTCCGCTTCTTGATGCCGGGCACCTGGATGAACTTAAAATGTCGGGAGGCCAGCGTGTGAACCAAGTCTGCGCATGACGGGAGGAACAGGGACAAAGAATAACGGGGTGGGCATGTAGGGCAAGGGCCGCCAGACGTGATAGGAAGAATAGGGCAGGGGGGAGAGGTCTGTAGGTGAGGCGGGTCTGGAGCACAGCCTATGTAGTGTTTGGAGAAAGGAAATCGGGGTTGCAAGGCACTAGGTGCGATTAGGTAAGGAACCAACAATCAGGATGTACCAGGCGTCTAGGGCGAGCCAGGCAGACGCCATGCATCTAGGCGCAGATAAGGTTTGCCAGATGTAAATTGTCTTTTTGCTGATGCAAGCTATACTTGAATATTGCTAAATAAATGTAGGAAATTGCCTCTGGGTAAATCTAAAATATATACAAAGTAGTACAAAAACTAATCCTCTTCATGACTCAAACACTAGACCTGAAGAAATCATATTCTTAATATATGTACATTTTAGCTCTCATTATATAAAATACCAAAGTTTGCAACACTGCTGGCATACACTTTATTCAAGCTATTCAACATCAGAGAACCCATTGGTAATCAATTCCAGTTTTCTTTGGGACAAGGTTCAGCAATTAAGATTTTGCTTCAGTCATAGCTAGTACTAAATGCAAATTCAGGTTTCGTTATATCATATACATTTGTAACGGGGGTACCCTATAGAAAGATGAATGCTAAGATTGCGACCACACCAAAGTTTCAAAGTAGAATAAAGATAAACGTAAAGTTTAAAGTAAAAGAATCAAACAGTAAAACTAGATATCGTTAAGCCTGAAAGCGTTATTCAATTGAAGTCCTTCTTGGGAATAGATGGTGTTCAGGGTAGAGTGGTCTTCGCTTATACGTAGTAGATGTAGATATAAAACCAAGTAACACCCCATCACTACCCTGACCTCTCATAAGCATCCTGCTCAGCTCAGAATTATCCTAGACACGCTCTCCGGCAGAATAAGCCTTCAGAGATGTGGGATAGCTCGGACATAGTTAAGCTAACGAACTCATAGTGGTTTCTTCATTGTATCTCCAATACAACCACATAAGAGAAAACCTCTCAACATCGTTGACATCCTAGTAGGGAACTGTATTGTCAACCTCTGAACCATATGTTAGTCAGACTCACTGGCCCATCCGCAGTATGGTTATTATACAAGCTTCATAGTTATTTGTCTCTACTCTATACACTTACTATATTTGATTAACTATTTAGCTCCCCTGGTGAGATGTATTATTGTGTTGGCTATCACAGGCACTACCAGGAACCAATCCAATATTTACTATCTTTATAGTGACTAGACTAATGCCTCTAGAGTCCAATTACTTTTCTCAGATATAGTGCACTACTCAGGGTTGGCACAGACTTACTATAGGATCAGTTCTGAAGGCGATTCTGATTGGTTCAGTAACTCCAGATAACCCTTATAGTGGACTCCCTTACTACCTGCAGGCTAGTACGAGATTTCCTATACCCATCAGGTGTCTAATAGCACCAAATTAGATGACCTCCCTTTGCGTGGTTGCTCACACTTCCCCTATATATCCTGTGAACATCTTTTGGTTGGACGGACTGCCGCGATGTATACTGTGTTGTGAGAGCTCTGAGTCCTCCAATTCTCAGATTTTCTATTGAGTTTCTCAACTACCCCTGTGTTTGCCATATGGGCACAGTCCTAAGTGTTGGGCCAGAAGGGGGTATTGCACACTCAGGTCGAGTTACCAACAGAACTTGACCCCTTCTCTAGTCATACAAAATGCCTGGTATGCTTAAGGTACCAGTGGCACCAGTAATATCTAATCCTGGGCCCTCTTAGGGATATTCTTTCCAAGTCCCAGTATGGCTCCCCCAATCAAGGTAGAGCAACAGCATCTCCAGGTAGAGTAATTGAGACCCGAAGGTAGGGTAATATGATTTCCAAGGTGTGGTCACTTTGACCTTTCATTGGTAAAAGCCTATTTGAAGTCCACCCGACCCCCATTAAGTTGTCAGCAGGAACCCATATAACCTTTCTATTGTTTACCTGAGTCCTGTAGAATAATCATTCCGAAAGGTTACCCTATCTAATAAGGTTACTTTCACTACTTGGGTTACCCTGGCTTGCTCTGGGGCAAGGAACTGTTAATGTTTGCTAGTAGACTTTGAGATACTGATCCTACTCTACTCTCTCTACTTTGTATACTCGACCTTCTCTACCGTGGTTCCCCTTTGGTATACCTACTGGGCATCTAAGTTGCTCACTTGTCACTACCTTTCTCAATGGTAATTACAATATTATATGAATTCAAATACAAAATGAGGCCTGGTATATACCTTCTTTTAAACTATCTTGGTACTTTTCTATACTATATTACTTTAATTATAACCCTTATCTTCACTATTACTATATGTGGGAAATGAAGAATAGAGTATCTCTATTAATATCTAGATTACATGATACAAACCAAAGACTTCAGCAATTTCTAGTAACGGGATTCAAAAACGGCATTTGTTAGCTGCTTCACGTATTACTCTACAGAGAGGATTATAACTCTAGGAATAGTAGAGGTTATTGGAGCAAGTAATGTAAAGTGTTTTCTCAATCTTTTTGCTTGCTCAATATAGTCCATTGACAACAGACATTTTTTTATTTCTAGAATCAACTTCACATCACACTTGACAATCAATCAGAGCTTCCAAGTTATTACTAGCAGCAAGTGGTTTGTAGAAATATACTTGTTCTTAGAACGTTGTGGATTAGGGAGAATCTATTGCAGGGAAAATATTTGAGTGCAAGGTAGTAACTGAAAAAAGAAAATCCTATACAATTAGCTTCCATATAAGTTTTGGAATCAATCCTGCTAGGGACTTGAATATCTGGTAGTGAGTCATATTTGCCAAGGTAAGAAAGGAGGAATAAAGAAAATGCAATAAGTACAGAGTTTATAGGTTGAGGCCAGTTGTTAGTTAGGAGAGGAGTATTTTTTATAATTGTGAGAGAGAATAATGGGGTGATGGAAGGGGACATGTATGTCTCTATGCTATGAAGCATGACTCTACTTTGGACTACTTTGTATTCCTTATACTATGATCCCTGCTCTGATATATTTACAGAAGGCTATTATAATTACAACTAGCTAAAGCTCTCACAAGACCTTAAGAGTTATTGTTTCAAAGCATTTAAGCTAAATATTTAAAAAATAGAGAGTTTCTTTAAAATGTAATTTAAAGTATAAACTAAAAGTCAACCAAAGTCTATCTCTCTTGGATCCCAAATGCCAATCTCTATTCCTTTGTCATATACAATCCTCTGCTTAATTCAACTTCTTGTTTTCTCTTAATATTTACTTCAATTATTACCAATACTTTTAAATCAAACTTCTCTAACTTTGTGATTTGTCCTCCTATCTTTCAAAGCCTTTACTAATATTTTCAGTCAAGAAATCTAGTTATATGTGAGAAAGGTTTTTATCTCTCAAGTAAAACTTGTATCATAAACAGTAAGGACTACATTATTATTAAAGTTTAACTATCGATGGTAGCTGAGAGTATTTTCAAATTGCTGTTCAACTCCATCTCTATTATATTAATTAATACGACAAGGGTATTAGTACTTCTTATAATTAATAAAACTTAATATTTGCAACTTCTGGTACCGAGCCATCAATCTCAAACTCTCTTTTCTATAGTCCCTTACTCTTTTTGAAAAAGAATCCCTATCTGTGTTTTGACAGTTTCAATCCACCTTTTTTCAGATACAGAATCTCATTCATAATACATTTTGTATAGATTATTAGCCTTCTCTCTAAGGTTTCTGAAATTGCTTTCATGTTCTAAAGAAATATTATCTGCTTTTGAGTAATTGTTTTACTATTAAAAGATATTGCTAATTTAGATAAGGATTGTTACTATTATAAGTTACATGATGTATTAATTTTAAGTATCATTTGATAATATATATAATTATGTGTGGTTGTAAGAATCATTTGATACTCAATATGTTTAATATTTAAATTTGATCCTTGTTTCATAGTTGGCATATTTTATATTTGATTGTGAGTATCCTTTGATGCTTTATATATTTTATGTATTTTATCAGGCTATAATTTGAATAACAGATTATATTAGTGTAATGTTATAGGCAACTCTAACTGAAGCAATTATTAATATTCATTTTTCAAGATATCAAATTCTCTGAGAAGTTTATTTAACACTTATTACTCTTCAGAGTTAGAGAAAGCAGACTGTGACCAATAGAGTTTTCAATATACTAAATAGAATAGTTACTTTTTCAGTTTGCCTTAAGAATCTTCAGTTTTTAAATTTATATTATAAGGTTCCCAAACACTTCCAATTAGAAACTACATAGTAGTTGGTATTAAGTATAATAGTACTTGTAGGTTGAAAATCAAGCAAGAATAAACTAACCATTATGTTAGTAAATCTTTATCATGATAAAAACAGCAAATAAAGTAGTGGAATGTGAGAGAATAATGTAGAAGAAGGTAGTAACAGGAAAATAAAGTAGACTGTAGAGAATTGAGTATAAGGGAGGAGAATTGGTATCAGTTGAGACGAGAGTGGTATATAAAATAGAAAGAAAGAACTAGTATGAGAATGAATAAAATTTCTGATAAGTTGTGATAAAAGAAAGAATTAGATAGGAGTTAGAAGAAAGAACAAGAGGAAAGAGTGGAGAGAATATTATATTATGAAGGATTGGGAGATGGCAAGCCAAGAGGTATTTAGGAGTTTGTGTAAGATCTTTTAATAGAAGGGCAGTATGTGACTGCTGTATCTGATAGTTTTCATAGACTTAGGGCTGTTTTATATATAAAAATTAGATTAGATTAATGTGAAATACAGAACACTAAGAATTTACTAGAATGTGGGATTTGATTTTTGAATATCATATAACATGATATAAGATAGAAATATCTTGCTTGTCATGTCGAAATATGATCTCTGAAACAACTAATCACACTATAGTCAGAAAGAGGCCTTGTATGAATAGCCATCAGCAGCAAAAAACAGACGGCATCTGATACATCTGTGTTACATCCTGACACATGCAACATACTTACGAGTCCAATATTACGTATGTCCTGTGTTTCCTGTGCTGGATCACTGTAACAGGTTTACTCTGGTTAAAGGTAAGTAAAATAAGACTGGCGGTAGTTCTGCTAACCCTGGGCTCAAGGGAGGCTTCTGAAGAAACAAGGGGAGAAGTGTAATAGGGGCACTCTAGAGGAGGATGGATTCAAAGGTTGTGACCGCACCAAAGACTCAAAGTAGAATAAAGATAAATCAGAGGTTTAAATAAAGAATCAAGCAGTAAAAACTAAATGTAGCGAAGTCTGAAAGCTTTCCTTAATTCAAGTTGCTCTTGAGGATGGATGGGTATCAGGGTAGAGTGTTCTCCACTTATATGTACTAAATATAGATATGAAGCTAAGAAATACCCCATCACTACCCTCACCTCTCACAAGCATCCAGCTTAGCTCAGGATTATCCTAGACACCCTCTGCATCAGAATAAACCTATAGAGATATCTGATAGCTCAGACATAGTTAAGTCCACGAACTGGAAGTAGTTTCTGCACATTAGCAAATTGTATTTCAAATCTGAATCCCAATAGATAGATATTGATTTCCATTTACGCCTCATGGGACTACTGGCCCAGCATTCTTTCCTTCCATATTCTCTTGTTGGTCTCTGGTGGACCACTACTTTCTACGGGTCCGCCCATCTTGCCCTTCCCTGCATACCTGGACACTTTTATTGCACTGGGATTCTCCCTTGCCTATACCTTAATCCTCCCAGCCTGCGCTTGTGCGGACCTTTACCCACCAGATCTGCACTTGCGGGAGCTTTCACTCTGCTGGTCTGTGCTTACATAGATCTTCCCCTTCCTACTCTGGGTTTGCGTGGGCCTTTACTCTTCCGATCTGTGCTTGCATGGATATTCACCCTTCTGGTCCGCCATTGCACAGGCCTCTTTCCCTCTGATATGTATATGTGTGGACCTTCATCCCTCAGCTCTATGCTTGTGTAAACTTGATCCTCCTGGTCCACCACATTGTCGCCCCTGAATCGCCCTGATCAGTGTTTTTGTGGCCCTTGAATCCTCCTGGTCAATCACGATTCAGCCTCTATTTCCCCTTGGTCCACGCTTGAGTCGCCATCCAGCCCCATGCATACTCGTCTCTGTGGACCTTGGTAACCTCGTTCATTCCGGGTTTGGATTATAAGCCTCCTGTCTCATCTTGACTCGGATCTTAACCCTCAGATCCCGCCAGAACACGCCTCCGCAGCTCACCAGTTGCACTATACACTATACCCTTGTTCCTACAGCCACTTGAGCTGCGCATATTGGCTTCTCTCGTTATTCTAGTCTGCCCTAGATCCTCCAAAGGGTGGTGGTGGAGTCTTCGAGATCACATGAATATTGTAGAAATTGTGATCCAGAGTTTCTACCCTTGTTCACTTTCTCTTCCACTTATATTTTACGCCAACCTCTTCTCTACAATCAGAATCTTTCTAAGTATTACCTTTGTGTATAGTCATTTGCCTGGTTCTGCCTTCCCCTGCTACACTTTCATTTTCACACACATTGCCAAAACTAATACACATAGCAGTAAGGCTCTAGGTCTATCTGGCTATTCATAATGAAGCTACTTTTTTCCCAGCAATTTTCCCCCTTCCTGCAGATGCACTGGCTTCTCAATTGGTTCCGCTTCTGCGACATACGGATCTTGTTCATTGATCACAATCTCCACCAACCAAAGAAAACGATTGAGTTTCCCTGCTTCTGTCGCATCCTTCATTCCTACTAGCATATCTAGCTCCAGAGTTTATGTCACGGGAAATTTGTTTAGATGTATGATCTGCAGAATTACCGCTCTAGATGGGCTGAACAAAAAGTATAGTAGTGGTTTGCATACCTTCCTCCTGTGGAATGTATCCTTGTCCCTGTCATGACTTTCCCGAACCCAAATATAGTAGCTCAGCAGCTAAATCTTTTCTACTTCTCTGGTATATCACAACTGCCTCCTCTCCATCTGCAATAGACGTTGAAATGGTTGGAAGTATTTCGCCACCGAATTCTAAATTTCAATCATGGTGGATTCCACATAAGTTTCTCTCTGGCCAAGATCACTCCCTGTCACACGTTGCTCCATGAGTTCCTCAACATAATTGCAGAAAAGTACCACTAGGTCAGGAATAGTAAACCGGGATGCAGTCTCGCTTAGCAAGGGCCACTTTATACCTCTTGACCTCCCTGGTAATCTGGTCTGCTGAATTGCCTGATCTATGCGCTCCTTCCGCTGCAGGACTTGAATTTGAAAGCTAATCGCAAGTGCTAGGTGCTGGCTAGATCTGCTGCAGGTTCAAATGGTGTATTGACCTATCTCTGAACCTCTCTCCCGGAGCTACAGTCCCATGGTAGAGAAAATGTGTCATTCCGAGTCCTCATACCGAGAACCCTTGCGGTATAATGATCATAGATTCCACTTAAGGCAAGGTGCTGTAAGGTCTGGACCATTTAAGCGATCCGGGTATGTCTATCTTTGTATCAGAGACTTGGTTCCTCATATTGTACTCGATTGGAAGCACGGTATGCGTCACGGAAAATTCTCTATATGTAACATTTGTGATATATCAGTTGAGAAGTTGTCCAGTAATCTCATTCGATAGATGCTATATGAGGCATGACTTAGTATATGTATTTTTGAAATCTGGGAATGATAGATTGTAGTCTCCAGTTTTTCCTTCTCCCCCTTAATCTGTGCCCTAGACCATCCCGGATCACTACCTTTCGCCCCCATCGCGGTCCACCTTTTCTCTAGGTTCTTGGTCCTTCCTAAGGTGTTCCTTTGAGGACGAAACACGGACTTGCTCCTGGGGAATATTGCAAGTCTATTATCCTGCAGAATAAATTTGTAATCAGAGTCCCTGGCTTTTCAAGACACAGGAGAAATTTGATGATAGATCTGAAACATTCTAGGACCCGTGCATCCTCCGATTAGCTAAATCAGACCCCATCAGTCAAGATCAGCCTAGTACAGCTTGTAAAAATCGCATTATAGTTCTACGCTTTTTCCCCTACCTTGAGTTGACCTCTTCATAGCTCTACTTAAATGGCTGAGAGGCAGGATATGACGGGATCAACATAAAACAGTCATTCGACCAGCCTAGAATCCTCCCCTGCCACAGATATCCCACCAAGTAATCCATCATTGTCTCAAGAATTTCTAAATGCAGGAGGTAAAATGCGTCTAGTTGCCAGAGCCCCTACATTTTGCATAAAGGCAACCTCCGAATATGATTTTCCTTCACGAGCATACTAGCGGACACTAAGTACACTGCAGCTTCGCCGTTTCCTCGTTCTTGTAGCGATCCTTCCCTCAGGGCGATACTTGCAGCAGGTAACAACCTCTATCAATCTCGTGCACTACTTTGACAGCTGAACACACTTGCTCCTATTATGTAGTAGTCGAGAACTCGCTAAGAGACGCTTCTCTTACCCTTTCAGGTATTGTGATTGAAAAGCTGATTGAATTGATTGTATAATAAAGTAATTAGATGGTTGCGTGAGGAACTAACTACCTGGTGGTGTTTGTTTTTTTTATCTCATATATTTGCTGTTTTAAGGTACAAGAAATGACATGCATCGTCAGATATGGCCAAAACAAAAGCCACAATCACAAAACAAAAATCAAATAAACAAAACCTCAAAAAAAAAGAAATATTCCTCTAATGCTGACGAATGTATGTGTATTTGATATCATAAAACAAAAAACGGATAAGCAGCAAAACAGACATTTTACTCAGCTAGGAAAAGTAAAGAGGAAAAGAAAAAACTTAATATGTTAAAAGTCAAATGGAGGCAGGGGCGTTGCAAATCAGGAGCGCTCTTGCCCTAGTATCGGATATACCTTCCAGGAGGTTCGCAGTAGGGAAACGGGCTGGTTGTGGCCTGGTACCTGGAGGGGCCTCAGGGGTAACTACCTGGGAGGCTCAGGGCGGCTGGACAGGGTACGGTGGCATGTCTGGGGGAAAGCCGGTGGCAGTGGACAGGATAAAGGTAGACAGACCCTTGAGGAGGAAGGCGGAGCCCCACAGGGGGGAGGAGGGTTTCAGGGACAGGTCTCTTGGGAGCAAGAGAGTCCTGACTTCATCCTTCGCGTGGCAGGTCTGCCAGTGGATGGTGTGGTAGAAGTTATCCATATCTTTGCCGCACTGCAGGCCCAGAGAGGGAGTGTCATGGTTGAACCAAGATGGGTGTCTGCCGAGGTAGTTTTTCCCAGAACTCATCTGGTGGATCATTCCCACCGGGAAGCAGGCAAGGCCCATGAAGGGGTGTATGGAGAGAGAGGGGGAGAAAACATGGTAGAGGGATAAGGTCGGGTCAAGGGTCTACCGGAAGAGCGGAAAGCGCCATAGGGTGAGTTTCATGGGTTTGAAGGCCTTTGACATGAGTAGGGGGTCGGGCAGCACCTTGACCAACTACTATCCAGTTCATTTTTCGTTTTGTTTTACTTTTATTTTTAAATTATATTTGCATTGTTTTCTATGGGTACAACCAGACATGCATCGTTAGATATGGCCAAGAAAAACCCCCCATCCACCCTGGTGCCAGAGGAAAAAGCCATCATCCCAAGTCCCTCTGTTATGGAACCAACTGCACATCTCGTACGCCAGGCAGAACCCCCCTACCAAAAGAGACTAAACTGCCCCAGCCGGCCTAGCCCCATAAGATCAGAAGAAGAAAACCACCAAACATGAAAGCAGGAAACAACAGGAAGACCTGTTGCTGTAAACACCAACCCCAAAGAAGGTAATAATAGTAGGTCAAACACATGAAAACCTTAATACTTCGGAACAATCCTAACCACCGGGCTAAGCAACCTGGCCAGGGAGATATCTAGAGTCCAAACAGAAACAACAACAAATATTACACTGACCCAAGGATCTGACACCGAAGACTAAGGCAGTGCAATACCACGTGTGGGCTTAGCTGAGGACTGCGAAGTGTGAAGGAGGCTGCGGGAAAGGATAGAGGTAGGCAGTAAGATGCCAGCTAGGGGATGATTGTAGCTATGACGGAGCAACCGGACGAGACCGAGAAAGGAGGAGGAAGGTTAGCCAGCATGCTAGATACAGGAGACTAGCAGGCCATTGCCAAACATTTTCCCAGGCTGATACAAAAGACAGGACAGAGATGTTTCTGACTAAAGGTTTCCCCATCAAGGGTAGAAGCTCTCGAAGCGAAGAGATACTTCCATAAGGAGTCCGGACACCACTCCCCCAACCAGGAACGTAGAAAGACGGGTTGCCGACCATGCAAAATACTACGCTTGGTGTGAAGCAAAAGTGGGGAGGGGGGTGGACGAGAAGGCATCAATTCCTAGACCAAGCCTGCCCAAGATCAAAGCTATCAGAAGGGAGAAGAGGCTGAGAGAAGGTAGACGGGCCCTCCTAGGCATAAGCCATCAAGGGAGAGGAACAGAAGGAGAGTAGTGGAGGATCCCATGATAATTCTCTGGTGTTGAGATTTCAATCGCCAGGTGTGTAGAGAAGATGGTTTGTGACGAACTACTAGGCGGTTTTGTTTTTTTATTTTTATTTTTATTTTTATTTTTTCTATATTTTTTTGTGTCTTTGATATTATCATTCTAAGGCTTACAGTACAAGACTAACTACAGGACGAAAGGGATATGAAGTGCTAGGTATGACCCTAAACACCTAAAATGTATCCAACATTAGTCCATCCTGAACGCCCCTCCGGCTAAATGCTCTCTCACCCTTGCTGACAAGAGCGGAAACCCAGATACATGCCTGGTACTAAGGGTAGAAAACTACATGAAAGGAATACAGGCCACAGCTCTGACAAGGCCTCCACAGACGAGCAGAAAGTAAGAAACCAAACAGCAGTGAGACCCTAAACGAGAAACCCAAAAGCATACTACTGTCCTCCCTAAGATACCCCATCAGCTTTCCCCACGAATGGGCCGTGCACAACCTAAATAACATAGCACGTATGGAGTGGAAGTAGCGGGCCGTGGACAGACAAGGAAGAGAACAACATAAGGGAAGAAACCCAGAGAGGTGTGATGTAAGAGTGAACAAGCTAACGCTCCGGAACACAACCAAGGTAAGAAAAGCCGTCGGATGCCAGCCAGAAGAGGAGAAGCGACCAAAGGAGAGGCTACCGCCAGACGTGGGATAGGCTGTAACTGAGCCATGGGACGAATGACCGAAGAGACGCTGAGGGCCGAGGGGTAGACCCCATCAAGAAGTACGAGACCGACCAAGCACAACGAGATCACACTTTATTCACGATGCCGACCGTACCAAACAGAGTTCCAAGGAGAGAGTGCAATACTAGGGGGCACAGCTACCAGGGCCACTACTCCACCAATAACCCGAACCTAGGAATGGCAATTGACGAGAAAGGATGTTGTCGACCATGTGGAAGCGCTAAGCGAGGATAGCGAAGCAAAAGTGGGGAAAGAGGAGAAAGAGCAACTGTGAACCCCCTAGACAAAGACAGCTCAAAAGCAATGCCATCAGATGAGGAACAGAGGGGAGAAGCGAGATGTAGCGTCACCCTCCTAGGTAGCGAGGCCATCAGAAGAGGGGAGAAGGAGGTCGGTAGAGTGGACGATAATATCTCATGGTGTGGAGATTTCAATCGCCGGTGGTGTAGAGGAGATCATTCGTGACTAACTATCCGGTAGTTGTTGTTGTTTTTTTTTCTTTTTTTTTTCTTCTTGCAATCTTTTATTTCGTATTAGGCTTACAGTACAAGACTTGGTACGGGACGAAAAGAGTATGCAGCTTCAACTATGACCCCAAACACCAGGTGTATCCAACATCAGTCCATCCCGTTCCTGCTCCTGCTAAAAGCCCTCTGACCCTGCCCTACAGGAGCGGAAACCAACATACAAGTCCTGTACTATGGGTAGAAAATTACAGAAGACAATCACGGGCCTGAGTTCCGACAAAACCTCCACTAACAAGTAGAAAGAAAGAAACCAAACGACAGTGAGACCCCAAACGAGAAACCCAAAAGCATACTACTGTCCTCCCGAACATACCCCATCAGCTTTCCTCACGAAGGGGCCGTGCGAAACCTGAAATCCGTAGCACATACGGGGCGGAAACGGCAGGCCTTAGACAGACCGTGAAGAGAACGACGCAATCGAAGGATCCCAGGGCCGTGTGGCGTAAGGGAATCAAACTAACCCTCAGGAAGGCAACCAAGGTTAGGATAGCAGTAGGGTGCTAGCCGGTAGAGGAGAGGCCGGCCACACGAGAGGTGGCCGACAGACGAGAGGGGGGCTGTAACTGAGCCACGGGACGAACGACCGAGGAAATGAGAAGAGCCGAGGGGTATACTCAATCAAGAAATAGAAGACTGACCGACGGAGACGAGATCACAGTTTTTTGACGTTGCTGACCATACGAAACAGAGTTCCCAGGAGAGAGTGCAATACCAGGGAGCAGAGCCACCGGGGCCACTACTTCACCGATAGCCCGAACCTTGGAAAGGCCATTGACGAGAAAGGGGTTGCCGACCGTGTGCTTACGCTAAGCGAGGGTAGCGAAACGAAAGCGGTGAAGAGGAGGGAGAGTAACAGTGAACCCCCTAGACAAAGATTGCCCGAGAGCAATGCTATCCGGAGGGGAATAGAGGGGAGAGGGGAGATGTAGCGTCGCCCTCCTAGGCAGCGAGGCCATCAGAGGAGAGGAGAGGGCGGTCGATGGAGTTGATGATGATTTCTCATGGTATTGAGATTTCAATCGCCGGAGGTGGAGAGAAGATCGTTCGTGACTAACTATCCAGTAGTCACAGCCTCTTGGTATAAGCGTTCCTCCCATAACCCTATCCCTGGTGACTCAAACCCTTGAGTCACAGGACCTAATGACTCATAGCGAGTCATGTGCAAATCTATCAGCTGACTTCCTATATATCAACTGCGCAACATAACTAAATCAATCATTATCCAAATAACAAGTGACTCAGATTTGCGCAACCCGTGTCACATGCGTAAAAGTCATGACTCACAATGTGAGTCATGTGTGAAACTCATAAATCATATGACCACAATCATAGTTATGTGAAAAACAACAACCAAGATTTTATAATTATGACATCGTAAGCACGAGTCATATGAAACAAATCACAAACGTATGACTCATAACTATTAGTCATGTGAAACCATATTCCTTGCTTAATCAGGTTAGTAACAGTAATCGGCAAAAACTATGGGAACTACAAATATGTCAATTCAACTTCAAGATGAACTACCAACCCGGAAAGGCAAATGGAAAGGCCGACACAGTTACCAGGAGACTGAGAGACCTATCAACAGCAGGAGATCCAAGGCTGATCAACCCCCCTTGAATATTACTCCAGAAGAAACAGTATTGAGAAGAAATTAGAGAAATGGAACTAGTGGAATTCGAGGAGATAGACCAAGGAAAGATACAACAAGGAAGGAAGAAGGATGAATACGTACAGCATATCAAAAAGGAGTTGGACGAAGGAGAAAAAGAAATGAATGGGGTAGCACTCGGGCTATGCCAATGGAAGGACTAATACCTATCTACCAAGGAAAGATATCGATACCAGACAACGAAGGGCTAAGGACCGCCCTTATTTACAATTACAATAACGTCCCACAAGTAGGACACGGAGGGACAGCGAATACTACCACGCTCATATGCCGCAGATACTATTGGCCAAATATGAGGGAAATGATCAAAAGATAGGTCAAGAATTGCGACATATGTCAGCAAACGAAAGTAGTTCGAAGTGCACCTTAGGGATGATTGCAACCAAATAAGGCACCCAATCGACCATGGAAGTCAATAGCCATGGACTTCATTATAGATCTGCCGGTATTGAACGATTATGACACCATTTTGGTAGTTATTGATCACCTGACCAAAATGAGTCACTTCATACTGTGCCGAAACAATCTGGACGCAAGGCAATTCGCATATCTCTTTTTGAGGGAAATAGTTCGAATACACAGAATCCCATGAGATATGATCACAGATCGAGGTACACTATTCACATCGGATTCGTTGATGGACACTACAATGAAAATGGGAATTGAACGATGACTCGGCACAGCATTTCATCCATACACGAATGGGCAGACCGAACGAACCACTTCCTTATTGGAAACCTACCTCCGAGCATATGTCAACTACCAACAAGATGATTGATATGCAGTATTATCACTGGTGGAATTTGCATACAACAATGGATATCAGGAGACAATTAAGCCAACACCATTTTATGCAAATTATGGAATCAATCCAGGATACGAGACAATCGGTCATCTGCTGCATATGAAGAAGATATCCATGCAAGGCATGAAAGAATTACACAACACAATACGAAGCGAAATGGTGGCAGCACAATTAGGTAAAAAGAATATTACAACCAAGACCAAAAACATGATCCGAATCTCAAATCTGGAGACAAAGTATTGTTATTACCACAAAATATCAAGAACACAAGACCATTGAGAAAACTGGACTACAAGAAAATTGGAAGCTTCAAGATAGTGGCAAAGCTTGTTAGTAGCGCTTATAAGCTGGCTCGGCCGCCCTCGATGAAGGTACACGATAAATTTCACATCTCACATCTCGAACTCTACGAATAAAACAGATTCTCCTCTCAGATTCTAACTCCTCCAGCTATTGATAGACAATGAGAAAACAAATACGAACTCGAAGAAATTATCTACTCTCGAGTATATCAAAACCACTTGCAATACCGAGCGAAGTGGACAGGATATTCACCAGAATACGACAAAACCTGGTACCCTGCAGAAAGTTTCAGCAATGCCAAGTTCGCTATTCAACTACTAGTATTCCCCTCCCGCTACTCAGACAAACCAAGAATTGGTGGAATTGGAATCCCAGCAACCAAACGCTACTCCACTCAATGCCAACGGAGGATGTGGCGATTACGGGAATCGCAGCTAAGGCCCATTTCCACCGACTAGCCCACCATACTCAGAGCCACTCGAAGCATAGCTAGAGGAGGACCAGCAGGAAGCAAAACCGATCATGGAACGGAACAAACATCTCAGCCTATCATGGACAGACTGCTATGACAACGAATATCTAGTCCACATTAATAAGAAGATAGGGAATTGGTTCTCTTAGAAGCCACGAAGGCACAGTCACGACTTAATGACACCATACTTAATGCTGAACAAATCAGCACCAATACGTTCGTCTCCTCCACTCTCCCAACCAAAGAAACCTCATCGAAAACACACCAAAATATACACTTGCGACGCATGCTACAAGGACAATTGTCAGGTCTATATAATTAACAAAATGAAGGCAGGATCTTATCCCAGGGCAAGGGGGGCTCAAGACCCTTTGAGTAGGAAGTATCACGGTATAAGAAATAGGATGGAAACCGTGAGTACCAGGCTTAAGAAGGAGAGGGGCGAGAAATAGGAGTAAGAGAAAATGGAAGGAGAAGGGACCGTTCCGGAAGTCAACTGCCTGCAGAGGCAAATCAGTAGCCTACTATGACGAAACCCCCACCTCAAAGACAGGATATCACTTCAAGACGCAACAACCAGCAATCAACAAAAAACGATCGCAAACCACACATAGTCACTCGAGGTTGGAAATACCATGTTAGGAATAGTAAGAACGTTGTGGAAGAACGAGGAGAGCATCAACCAATGTTTGAGAAGGCAGGCTAGACGTCTCAGAAGATAATTGATGGAACTTGGGAGATAGGTATTGAGGGACCGATGCTAGAGGGAGAAGCGAGCTAATGTCACAAACCTTCCTAATCGAGGAAAGTGGTTTCACATGACTCATTGTTATGAGTCAGAGGGTTGTGATTTGTTTGACATGAATCGCACTTGCGACCTCATAGTAATAATGTTATGGGTTGATGGTTTTACATGATTCACAATCGTGGTCATATGATGTATGACTTTTGCACATTTGTCACATTACGAGTCATAGGTTTGATGCATGTGATGCAAGTTGCGCACATGCCTTGATATTTGTATTCTGATTGGTTAAGGGAAGTTACTCAGTTAACTTGTTAGAATTTAGCTAATTGATTTAACAAAGTACTCGCTATGAGTCATAAGGTCGTTTGACTCAAGGGTAGGAGTCACCAGGTGTAGGGTTGTGGGAGAAACGCCAATATGAAGGGGCTGTAACAACCTAATAGTTACCCCACGAACGATCTCCTCTCGACCTCCGGCGATTGAAATCTCAACACCATGAGAAATAATAGTCAACTTCATCCACAAAAGCCCGTTCCTGTATTGGTCTCCTAGGCCTTGGACGGCTCCCTACCCACCCCTTTTGGCCCTTATCATGTTCTCGCCTTGAGCAAGCGTGTTTCTAGGGGCCGGTTGCATGGTCCTCTGTCTCATTCTTCATCCTCTGCCCGTTGTTGCTTCGCCTTGCTTAGCGACTTCACACGGTCTGCAACCCTCCTTTCTAGGTTTACGGTCGGCGTTACGGTGTCCGGACTCTGGCGAGAGTACCTTTTCGATTCGAGAGCTCGACCCCTGATGGGGAAAGCTTCAGTCAGTAACATCTCGGTTCCCGCTTTTGCGTCGTGTTCGAAAATCATTGGGTCATGGCCTGTTTGTTGGCTGTTTCTAGCGAGTTGGCTACCCCTCTGTCCATCCTTCTCCGATCTTCGTCCTGTGGCTCTGTTACAGCTATCACTGCTTTCTATGGTCGGCTTCTCCCCGGGTCGGCCGTCCACCCGCTTCCCGCCCTTTGCAGCTTACGGGGGCACCCCTTGGTATCGGTCAATAGTCGTATTGCACTGCCTCGGTTATCGGTCTCGGTCCTTGGGTCGGATGTAATGCTCTGCTTGGTTGGACAACTCTAGCCATTAGCTGACCGTCTCGGCTATTGACGCATTTGGTTTTCTCTAAGTTCGCTACTGGGATATTAATTTCGTTTCTTTTGTTTTTGGCTGGCGGATCATTTGGCGTCGGTGGGAGCTGTGCGGGTTGCTGGTTTTCCTGTTTTCTCCGGCTTGACTTTGAGGAGTATGTTTGTATTTCTTGAGAGCAAGATCATGCGGTTGGTCCCAGACCATAGGGACGTGGGATGATGGCTTTTTCCAGTGTTCTCGGCGGGGTTGGGGCTTTTCTTTGCCATAGCTAGCGCGGCATGTAGTCTTTGAGCCTTGTAGTTGAAAATCAAACCACTTGATATAAAAAAAGAAAAGAAAAAAAACCTAATAGTTACCCCACGAACAATCTCCTCTCCACCTCCAGTGATTGAAATCGCAACACCATGAGAAATCATCGTCAACTCCATCCACGAAAGCCTGTTCCTCTATTGGCCTCCTAGACCTTGGACGGCTCCCTACCCACCCCTTTCAGCCAATATTATGATCTCGCCCTGACCAAGCGTGTTTCTAGGGGCCGGTTGTGTGGTCCTCCGTCTCATTCTTCACCCTCTCACCGTGGTTGCTACGCCTTGCTTAGCGACATCACGCGGTCGGCAACCCTCCTTTCTAAGTTTACGGTCGGCGTTAAGGTGTCCGGACTCTTGCGAGAGTACCTTTTCGTCTCGAGAGCTTGACCATTGATGGTGAATGCTTCGGTCATTAACATCTCGGTTCCCGCTTTCGCGTCATCTTCGAAAATCTTTCAGCTATGGCCTGTTTGTTGACTGTTTCTAGCGAGTTGGCTACCCCTCCGTCCATCCTCCTCCGATCTTCGTCCCGTGGCTCTGTTATAGCTATCACTCCTTTTTACAGTCGGCTTCTCACCGGGTCGGCCGTTCATCCACCTCCCACCCTTTGCAGCTTACGGGGACACTACTCGTTTTTGGTCGGTAGTCGTATTGCACCACCTCGGTTATCGGTTTCGGTTCTTGGGTCGGATATAATGTTCCGCTCGGTTGGACATTTCTCGCTATTAGCGGATCGTCTCCGCTATTAATGCCTTTGGTTTTCTCTACGTTCGCTAACGGGATATTAATTTGATTTCTTTTGTTTTGGCTGGAGGATCGTTTGGCATCGCTGGGAGCTGTGCGGGTTGCTGGTTTTCCTGTTGTCTCCTGCTTGTCTTTGAGGAGTATTTTTGTATTTCTTGAGGGCGAGATCGTGCGGATGGTCCCAGACCATAGGGACGTGGGATGATGGCTTTTTCCAGAGTTCTCGGCGGGGTTGGGGCTTTTCTTTACCATAGCTAGCGCTGCACGTAGTCTTTGAGCCTTGTAGTTGAAAATCAAACCACCTGATATAAAAAAAAAAGAAAAAAATACCTAATAGTTACCCACGAACCATCTCCTCTACACCTGCGGCGATTGAAATCTCAACACCATGAGAATCATCATCAACCACCCTCCCCCCTCTCACCTCTTCTGATGGCCACGCTGCCTAGGAGGGTGACGCTACAACCCCCCTCTCCCCTCTGTTCCCCTTCTGATGGCTTTGCTCTGGGACAGTCTTTCTCTAGGGGGTACACGGTTGCTCCCTCCCCCCTTCCCCGCACTGGCTTGGCTGCACTTGCTTAGCATTTACACTGTCCGCAACCCTTGTTTCTAAGTTTAGGGTCGGCGTTGCCCTGTCCGAGGCCTAAGGAAGTACCTCTTCGTCTCGCGAGCTTGTACCCTTAATGGGAAACGCTTCAGTCAGTAGCATCTCGGTCCTGTCTTTCGTTTCAGCTTCAGAAAGCGTTCGGCTATGCCATGCTAGTCTCCTGTTTCTAGCCAGTTGGCTACCCTTCCACCTCCTTCTCGGTTTCGTCCGGTTGCTCCGTCACAGCTACACCCCTCCCCTGGCTGGCACCCTACTGCCTACCTTTTGTCCTCTCCCGCGGCCTCCTTCACGGTTCGCAGACCTTGGCTAAGCTCATGCGTGATATTGCACTGCCTCCGGGCGCGATGTCGGATGCTCCGGTGGAAGTAATGCTTGCCGTCGCCCACCTTTGGGTAATAGGCAGCCCCTTCGCCAGGTCAATTAGGCTGGAGGCTATGATTGTTCCGTTGTGTTGCGGTTGTCGGTGTATTGGGCTTGAATTATTTCCTTTGTTGACGTGGAGTTTCCGCCATAGGTTTTCCTGTTGTTTCCTGCTTCCTTGTTTGCCTATTTTTTCCTGTTGATCTTGGGGGCTCTCGGCCGGCTACGGCCGCTGGGTTTCTTCTGCTTGTAATGACCCTTGAGAAAGGTAGCTACAAGTGACCACCTTACATGCCCAGGCGGTATACCAAAGGGTAACCTTGGTAGGGATGGTCCAGTATACAAAGTATACAGGGTAGACTAGGATATGTACCTAGAGGTCTACTAGGGAACTTTAGCAGTTGCTTGCCATAGGGTAAGACAGGGTAATCCAACCAAAGAACGTGACCTTGTTAGATAGAGTAACCTTAGGGAGGGATTACCCTACGGGACTCAAGTCAACAGTAGGTGGTTACACGGGTTCCTGCGGACACCTTGCGGGGGGTCGCGCCGACTTCAAACAGGATTTTAGACATGACAGAGTAAAGTTACCCTACCTTGGAAATCAAGTTACCCAACCTTCGGGTCCTAGTTACCCTACCTTGAGATCCTGTTACCCTACCTTGATCTGTGGAACCATCCGGGACTTTGTAAGAATATCCTCAGGGTAGTCCGGCATTAGATGTCACTGGTAGCGCTGGTATCTTAAGCATACCGGACATTGGTATGGCTCCAGCAGGGATCATGTTTAGTTGGTAACTCAACCTGAGTATCCAACACCCTCCTCTGGCCCCGATCTTAGGAGTGTACCCAAATGGCAAAGGCATAGGTAGTTAAGAAACTTGATGGGGCAAAATCTTAGGATTGAAGAGGCTCTCACAACACCGTTTATGTCGCGGCCGTCAGTCTGACCGGAAGCTGTTCGCAGGATATCTAGACGAGGTGTGGGTGACCGTCTAAAAGGGGGTCGACTACTTTGGTCCAATTAGACACCTGATGGGTATAGAGAACCTCGTATTAGCCCATGGGTAGTATAAGAGTTCACCCGAAGGTCTATTGGGAGTTTCATGGACAATCAGAATGGCTTCCGGAACTGACCCTATAGTGCGTCTTTGCCAACCCCATCTAGTGTACCATATCCGAGGGAAGTAATTGGACTCTAGAGGTATTAGTCTAGTCACGGTAAAGATAGTAAATATTGGATTGGCTCCGGGTACCGCCCGTGGAAGCCAACACAATAATACATCTCACCGGAGGGGCTAAGTAGTTAATCAAATATAGTATGTGCATACAGTAGAGACAAATAACTACGGAGCTTGTATAAAGACGATAATGCTGATGGGCTAGTGAGTCTGACCGACATATAGTCAAGGCGTTGACAATTCAGCTCGCCACTGGGATGTTAGCGATCACAAGAGGTTTTCTCTCCTACGGTAGTATTAGAGATACATTGCAGAAACTATTTCCGGTTTGTGGGCTTAACTATGTCTGAGCTATCTGACATCTCCGAAGGTTTACTCTGCCGGAGAGGGTGTCAAGGATAATCCTGAGCTGAGCAGCATGCTTTTGAGAGGTCAGGGTAGTGATGGGTTGTTACTTGGCTCTATATCTATATCTACTACATATAAGCGAAGAACACCCTGCCCTGAGATACCATCTATCCTCGAGAAGAACTTGAATTGAGTAAAGCTTTATGGCTTAACGATATTAAGTTTTACCGTTTGATTCTTTTATTCTAAACTTTACGTTCATCTTTATTCTACTTTGAGACATTGGTGTGGTCGGAACCACATGATCCATCTTCCTATAGGGTGCCACCGTTACACCTTCAACAAGTCTGATCTGAATAGTGTGCCTTGATCCGTGATCATATCTCGTGGGATTCCATGTAGTCGAACTATTTCTCATAGAAATAGATTTGACAACTGCCGCGCGTTTAGATCTTTTCAGCATAGTATGAAATGACTCATTTTCGTCTGGCCGTCTATGACTGGCAAAATAGTGTCATAATCGTTCGATATCTGCAGATCCGTAATGAAGTCCATAGCTATTGACTTTCATGGTCAATCTGGTGCCTCGTTTGGTTGTAGTATTCCATAGGGTGCATGTCAGACCACTTTGGTTCGTTGACATGTGTCGCAATGCTTGACATATCGTTTGATAGTTTTCCTCATATTTGGCCAATAGTATTTCCTGCATATGAGTTCTGTAGGTTTCACAGTTCCTGTTACCGGTACAGGTACCTGAGTTACTATGTTTTATGTTTGGTTTCGAGTATCGTTTGATACTCAATATGTTTTATGTTTGGTTTCGAGTATCGTTTGATACTCTGTATGTTTTATGTTTGGTTTCGAGTATCGTTCGATACTTAGTATGTTTTATGTTTGGTTTTGAGTATCGGTTGATACTCAGTATGTTTTATGTTTGGTTTTGAGTATCGTTTGATACTCACCATGCGTTATGTTTGATACCTAGGAAGTTTCAAGGCTGCCACTTTCGGAGCCTTATTGTTATTTGTTTAAGCAAGGCAAGGGATTTCCTGACAAATGTATTTAAGACCTGCTATTCTCTGGACTAAGAGAAGGCAGACTTCGACAGACAGAGTTTTCAATATACTTGGTTGAACAGTTACTTCTTCTGTTCGCTTCGAGAATTTTTAGTATTCATTTAGGTTTACCAAACGCCTACTATTAGGAACTACTTAGTAGTTGTGATATAGTAAGAAGTTTGTTACAGTTCCTCCGTTTCCTGCCTGTGGGACATCGTGGTGGTTGTAGATCAGGGCGGTCCTTAGCCCTTCGTCGTCTGGCATGCATATCTTGCCTTGATACCATAGGTATTGTCCTTCCATTGGCATAGCCCGAGTGCAACCCCTTTTATCTCTTTTTCTCCTTTGTCCAACGCTTTCTTGATTTGTCGTATTTATTCGTCCTTTTTGCTTGCTTCCTGGATTCTTCCTTCATCCATGTCCTGGAATTCGACTAGTTCCAATTCGTTGAATTCCTCCCAATACGTTTCCTTCGGAAGTAGTATTTGAGGAATATTGATCAGCCTTGGATCTCCTGCCATTGGTAGGTCCCCAGCTCTTCGGGTAAGTGCGTCGGCTTTCCCCTTTTCTTTGGCTGGTTGGTAGTATATTTTGAAGTGGAACTGTCGTATTCGTAGTTCCCATCGTTTTTGCCGGTCGCTTAGGTTTTTTCAGGTCATGAAGGTAACCAGGTTCTTGTATTCCGTCATAACTCGTCCTGTTTGTCAACATCCTTTGACTTATCTCCTCCCTTCCTCTAGGGCTTGTATGACTACAAATAGTTCCTTGTCGTGGACGTCGTAATTAATTTCAGCTTCTTTCATTGTCTTCGATCTGAATGCGATCAGTCTCCATCTTCCGTCTGGTCCTTGTTGTGATAATATCCCTGAACAGACTTATTTCGATGCTTCTCTCTCAATTATTGTTGGTCTATCCTGGTCATTATGGACCAGGACCAGTGACGTGGTGAGTTTCCTTTGTAGTTCCTCGAATGCTGCTTGTTCGACATCTCCCCATTCCCATTTGACGGCTTTCTCTGTGAGCCGGTAGAGGGGTTTGCTTGTTCTGCTGAATACTTCTATAAAACGTCGATAGAAGTTGCAACAGCTGAGAAAGCATTGCACTTTCTTAACTTTTGTTGGTGCCCTCCATTCCCATATTGCTTTAGTTTTGATGCGATCCGTCTTGATGTCATCTTCATTGATGATAAATCTGAGGTATTCCACTTCTTTCTTGTGGAATTCGGATTTGGAAGGTTTAACCTTCATTCCTGATTCATATATGTCTGCCAGGATGTTGGCGACATCTTTTCAGTGTTGTTCCAAAGTGTCCGAGTATAATAGGACATCGTTCAGGCATACTATACAGCAGATATCGATACATCTCCGAACCGTGTTGTTGATCCATCTTTGGAAAGAAACTGGTGCATTGGTTAGCCCAAAGGGCATTAAGAAGTATTCGTATCTTCCCAATTTGCTTGAGAGAGTTGTTTTCCATTCGTCTCCTTCCTTCATTCTGACGTTGTGGTAGGTGTCCTTGATATCAAGTTGGGTGAAGTATTTGGCGGTGTTGAGTCGATCCAGGACTTCGCTGATGAGTGGCAGTGGATACCGGTCTTTTTTGGTGACTTCATTACGTCCTCGGTAATCCACGCAGAGCCGAACCTTTCCGTCCTTTTTCTTGACGAAAAGTACCGGCGACGCTAAGTCTGTCCATACTTCTCATATCCATCCTCTTCCTAGGTTCTGATTGATATATCCAGGTAATTCGTCCAGTTCGTCCGCGCATAATGGATATATCTTCTTCGTTGGGAATTTCTCTCCATCCTTGAGGTTAATTTCCAGGTCAACTCATGGTCGATGTGGCGGTAGTCCTGTGTTTTCTTCTTTTTCAAAGACGTCCATTAAATAATTGTCTTCCTTAGAAACAATCTCCTCAAGTTCCTTCATAACGTTGGCTTTTTTGTTCCTTATAGCCAATTCCGTGCTGATCTTGACTGTTTCCAGTCTCATCTCATTTTCGATCCAGCTTCTCTTGATAATCCCGGTAGTTTCTCCTCTCTGATTGAAGTGGCCGAATGCATTAGCCGAGATTTCGCTTATCTCGATCCTTGGTTATGACGCACTAGCTTTCTGTCTAGTGTCTTCCTTGGTTTCTGTACTGCCGCATCCATGGTCGCTTCTCACGGTTTCGTCCGGTGAAGCTACTTCATATAGTTCTCCGTTGTTCATCTTTTCGATAATCAACTGTGCGATTCTATCTCCTTTTTGTACTGTGTACTCGTTATCTCCTTGGTTGACCAGGACCACCTTCACTTCTCCCATATAGTCGGCGTCTATAACTTCCGCATTGGTGTGGAGTCTATGCTTGACCGCGAGACGACTGTGTGGAGCTATTCTTCCATAAGTGTTGTGAGGTAGTCCAATAGCTATTCCAATTCCGATCGTTACCTGCCCCTGGGCTGGTCTGCTGATATTCTCAATTGTGTACAGGTCGTTTCCTGCTGCCTTAACCGATCCCTTCATAGGCATTCTCGCTTCGTTGGTCAATCGTTTGACCTTGACACACTTGTCAATGCTGGCCTGGAATTCAGATAACTTGGTGATCAAGTTTTCTTCCAGGGCTTTGTTTCCAGTACAGCATACGCAACAGGTGGACTATTCAAACACCATGTTATGCATTGTTCACTGTTGAAAGTAATCTTCTCATCGTTCCAATCGATAGTTGGATTATGCGTTCGTAACCAAGGCATTCCCAAGATGACCTCCTGATTTTGCAAATTCGCCACTTGGAGAGTTGCTAATTCCCTATGGCTATTGATGTCCATACGTACTTTCACAACATGGGTGACTGGCCCCATGCTGCTTGGCTTCCCATCCGCTAGGTAAATTTCTCTCGGTTTCTGAGCTCATGTTGTCGGGATCGCGTGTTTCTCGCATATCCCATGGTCAATAAAATCTTCTGTTGCTCCCGAGTCGATCATTGCATTGATCGTGACTGTTTCCTGTTTTCCGTGAAGTCTGACTTTCACCATAACATGATCGTTTTCGTTTTCAAGTGTTTCCTTGTAGTTGAGTGCCGCAAAGTAATTTGCCAAAATGATGGGTTTCCGTTCGGGTCTGTCCCTCCGACCATCTCTTACTGGGGACTTTCTTCGTTTTCCAACTACTCAGCCTCCTTCTCCACCTCCATTTCCCTGATTGTGGGTCTGGTTCCACATGGTGGTCGTCATTGACTTTGTCTGTTTCTTTGCTGACTAGTATAGTCTCGTCTGTCCCTTGCATTGTTGTAATCTTTTGCTCGGTGATTTGGTTTTCCACATTTGAGGCATAGCTGCTCTCTAAGTCTTCTTCTGAACTTGTTGTTGGGTAGCCTCCAGCTAGGCTGCCTTCGTGTCGCATCGAGGTCCATTGGCTCTCCTCTTTGGTCGTTGATGGTTGGCCTGAATGTGCCATCCTGGTTTCTTGGTACTTCGACAACACGGTTCAATGTGCTTCTCTGCTGTATGCTGCTGACGAATTTGATGCGATTTTCTTTTTCGGATAGCCCAATTCGCAAGGTCTTTGATATCGTCTATTTCGTAATTGTCCTGTCCCCACGCGTCTTGTAGGGTACCATTGATTCCTTTGAGAAATATCTGTTGCATTGTTTGATCGTCATAATCCGCTTCGTCTGCTGTTAACCAGAATTCATTCCCGTAGTGGGTTATGTTTCGTTTTCCTTGAGTCATTTCCTCGATCTCAGTTCTTGCCGAGTTGTGTGCATCCACGTCTCCGAACTGCCTTCGGAGGGCGTCCAGAAACCGACTCCAGGTTTCCCAGTTCGCGACTTTTCTTCCTTCTGCATATGGTGTAATCCACTTTGCTGCCGAGTGCCTTAGTAGTGATTTTGCATATGTCACCTTTTCTGCGTCCATGGTGAAGCCTGTCGCTTCATAGTACAAGTTGCATTGTGCTATGAAGGTTTGTAGTGATGCTCGTTCGCCTCTTAACTCTGGTAGTGGTTTGACTTTCATTTTCGAAGGTTCCCCGCCGCGAGCCACCTGTAGTATTTGTCGCAGTTGGTCTTCTGTGAATCATGCCAATTGGATTGCCGGCACAGAGCCGCCTACTGGAGGGTTGCTGGGCCCACCTTGTGCAGCTGGTGCTAGTGCTGACCTTGTGTTTCTTCGTGTAATGGCCAGTGATGCTGTTCCTTCAGATCCTTCTGGGGATCCTGGTTCTGGTGATACCGGGCTTCCTGCCCTTGATGTTCCAACTGATTGTTGAAGTACTTCTCCTAATGTGTCTGAGTCAAATACCGCCTCTGCTAGTGGGTCCTCTTCTTGGTCTGTCCTCTTGTCTGTTTGGTAGGTGCCGCGAATGGACGCAACCAAATGTAACGATCCGTCCCTCCAGGCGATACTTGCAGCAGGTAACACTTCCGATATCCTCGTACACTACTTCGATAGCCGAACACGCTTGCTCCGATCGGGTAGTCGAGAACTCGCTAAGAGACACTTCTCTTTCTTTGCCGGGAATGGTGATAGTAACGATAATTTTGAATTGAGAGTATAAGAAAGTAGTTAGATGGTTGCGTGAGGAACTAACTACTTGACGGTATTTTCTGTTTTTTTTATTTTGTTTTTATATCATGTATTCGTGTTAGTTACAAGAACTCGCGTGCCTCATTAGATATGGCGTAAACAAAACCTTAATTCCAAAAACAATTCCTCCCCGGACCAAGGAAAAAACCATCACCACAAGACCCTCTGGTATGGGCCCAACCGCACATCTCGCACATCAGACAAATCGCCCCTACCAAAAGAAACCCGACTGCCGCAGCCGGCCGAGTACCCCAGGATGATAAAGGAAATCCACCAAACATGAAAGCAGGAAGCAACGGGAAAACCTTCTCCGTAGAGGCCAACAAAAGATAAACTCCTAAGGAGTAAAGAAAGGATAAGCACTGTAAACGAGAAACCCAACATGAGATACCGCAGTAAACAATCTGGGGTTGGCAGTGCCAAAAACATAAGGCGAGGCTGATCATTAAAACTCTAGGCCCAGGGCATTGGACAATCCGTCAAGAAGGCAGTGCAATCAGATGACGACGCCGAACCGAGGGATGCGACCGTGGGCGAGAGCCATGAGGTGGGGGGGGCGAGAGGAACCACCTGGTAGTAAGGTACCAGATAGGGAGAGGGGGGTAGCTATAACAGAGCAACTGGACGAGACCGAAAAAGGAGGAGGAAGGGTAGCCGACTCGCAAGAAACAGGAGACTAGCAGGCCATAGCCGAACGTTTTCCGAAGCTGAAACGAAAGACAAGACCGAGATGCTACTGACCGAAGCGTTCCCCATCAAGGGTACAGGCTCGCGAAACGAGGAGGTACTTCCGTAGGGAGTCTGGACACCGCAACGCCGACTGTAACCGTAGAGAGAAGGGTTGCCGACCGTGCGAAATGCTAAGCGAGGTGCAAAGCAAAAGCGGGGAGGGGGTGGACATGAAGGTATCAACCCCTAGACCAAGCCTGCCTAGGAACAACGCCATCAGAAGGGAAGAGAGGCTGGGAGGAGGTAGCTGATCCCTCCTAGGCAAAAGAGCCATCAGAATAGGGGGGCCAAGGGGGGGGTGTGGATCCCACGATGATTCTCATGGTGTTGAGATTTCAATCGCCAGAGGTGTAGAAGAGACGGTTTGTGACTAACTACTCGACGGTTTTTTTTTTCTTTTTTTCTTTTTTTTATCATGTATTCGTTGTTAAGGTACAAGAACTCGCATGCAGCGCTAGCTATGGCGTAAACAAAATCTCAAATCGAAACGCAATTTACAAAGAAAAATCATAACCAATCTCCAACATAACCGAGCTCCAACTGAAGCCCAACGTCCTTTAAGAAACACCATCAAAAAAAAATTTTATCAACTTAGTTAAATCAACCAGTCAATTTGAAAGACTTACCCAGTTCCCTAAATGGGACAAGGGGGGGAAGAATCAAAAGTTAACCTAACAACGGATAACGGAGAGAAAGGAAAAACCATATCTGAAAACAAATTCGGGGAGGGGACAAGGCCTGGGGGGTAGTTAACTCTTACCATACTAATAAACGCCGACAGCGAGAGTAGGATATCAAGACAGGTCCAAAGGGGGGAGTCCTGATCAACCCGATCCACGCCTTGGAGTAGGCGGGTTCTGGTATCCGATAAGGACGAGCAGCGAAGAATAGCGTGACTGAAGGTCTCGGCTTCCTGGCCGCACCTGATGCAGTCGGGATGGCGGTCAGCTTCAAACCATCTGGGATGGGCGGCGAGGTAGCTTTTCTGGGCCCTCATCTGGTGGATGCGCCCTGCCATGAACTTCGCGAGGCCCATAAAGGGGTGGGGGGAGAGCTGCAGGGGGTAGGTGTAGTATGAGGGGGTCAGGAATT
>QOVD01001242.1:13964-36286 GCA_003521225.1 Tuber microsphaerosporum
ACCCCACTCCCCCACGCCAACCCACGCCTCATTAGAGGCAAGGCATGCGACGTCGTGGCCTCGGTGCTACGTGAAGCACAGTCCCCCCTCCCTCGGTCCTTCATGGTCGCTGTCAGCGATAAAGGGGCTGTTTCCCTCACTGTCACTGACCCTGTCACCCCTGGCTCCTCGTACTCCCCGTTCTTCAATGCCTTCTCAACAAAGCTCAACCAGGCCTTTGCTGCGCGAACTTCCCCTTGGCAAGCGTTTCGGATTGCCCCAAACTTCGTTCAAGTCGCATTGCATAGACTCCCCGTTGAACTCCTCCCCGGCTCCAACGATGGACTATTCCCCTTCCTGCTCGAGTCTATACATATCGCCAACGGCTTTCACATACTTTCCTCCCGTTTCCACAACACAGACCCTGACTCCCGGGGTTCGAAGAGAGCAACGTCCGTTATCGTTACAATCCATCCGGATCACCTCGACGATTTCCTCAAGCCCTTTTATCTTCTCGGCCAGCTATGCAGACCGGAGAAGGCCTTCCGAAAGTGCCCCCTCGGCATCTGCTCGAACTGCTCATGCTTCGGTCACCCTGCCCCTCTCTGCAAAGCAACCCACCCAACCTGTCCCCTCTGCTCCCTTCACCATACTAGGAAGGACCACAGGTGTCAAAACCCGTCTTGCCCAAAAGAGGGCAATTTCAAAGTGGTTCCCAGTTGCTGCCCCTCCTCCCCACTCAAATGCCCCAACTGTGAAGGCCCTCACCAGGCTTCTGACTTTGCGTGCCCTAACCGCCCAGCGGATCTGAGACGCCCGCCCCCACCGCCAGAGTCGGTGGGCAGCGTTGAGATCGAAGACGGCATGGACCTATCCGCCCCTGACATTATCTCCCCAACCCTGAGAGTACTCCTACTTCCGTTCGACCCTACCACCCCCCGCACCGGCAATATGGCCCCCCCCACCGAGCCTCCCACGCCTGCTCGCCCCACCCCAGGACCCAGTGGCCTCCTCCCCAAGGGAGTCCCGTTTTCCTTCTCCTCCTCTTCGAATCAGGGCGGTGCCCACTAATGCGGGTAAACGCCGCAAAGTCATCATCCAAGACCCGAATCTCCTTTGTACAACACAACCTCCTGGGGAGCTGGAAAGTGTTCCTCGCCTTGTTTAATAGCTTCACAGAGCTAGATTTCCCCGTGGATATTGTTGCGGTTCAAGACCCTCCCGTTAAGTTAGGCCGCCTTCCTTCCTTTGCTGGTTTCAAAGTTTTTTCCCCCACCTCCCCCGAGACTGTTAGACCAAGGGTCGCCACCTATGTTTCTTCCTCGTTCTTGGAAAGAGCCTCTGTCCTGCCGGTCACTTCTGGCTCAGATAGTTATTTTTCCCTTGATTTGTTTTTGGATTCCCCCCCGAGAGGCTCCGCCAATAGGTGGAGGATCTCCAACTGTTATAATAATTTTCTTCGTGCTGGGGGTGCTCCCTCAGTTCCCCCCTCTACTGTTTTTAAAAAGTTTTCTTTTCCAGTTCTTGTACTTGGTGATTTTAACGTTCACCACCCCATTGCAGACCCCCTCAGACACTTTAACCAGTCAGAGATGTCACGGTCCTCCCCTTACATTGACCTAGCAACCTTCCTGGACTTCTCCCTCGTGAATGTCCCTGGGGTGTTTACTAGATTTTCCTTTGATGCTCATGCCAGACCTGGCGTTCTTGATCTTTCGTTTGCAAATCTTCCCCTCTCGAGGTTGGTTAAGACGGAGTGGTCTACCCCGCTCCCCTCAACTGGCTCGGATCATGTTCCTTGTTTAGTTTCCTTTGATTTTTCTCCTTTTCGGCCCACCCCGCCAAAACCTGACTGGGTTAGACTTGACTGGGACGGCGCGTCTGCCATCCTAGACAAGATCCAAGTCACCGCACCCGTCCCCTCCCCCCTGCTTGAACAGCTCGACAGTTGGTTCGACTCCAATTTTGCGAAAGTCCAGGAAGCCCTTCGCACAAATGTTCCCTATTCTCGGCCTTCTCCCTGGGCTAAACCCTGGTGGTCCCCCCTGCTGTCGTCCCTCAGGAGGGCATATCACACCGCGACCAGACGAGCCTGCAAGGCCAACCTGGTTGATGACCCCGTCCCCTCAGCTGAAGCCCGTACTGCCAGGACTGCCTACTTCAAGGCCATCCAACAAGCCAAAAAGAAGCACTGGGACTCCTTCCTCTCCAACACCATCGCTCAATCAGTATGGCATGCAAGACGTGCCCTTTCCGGAACACCAAGGGTTAGATTCCCCTCGTTCCCTGGCGCTGACTCCCCAGCACAGATCAACGAAGCTCTTTTAAACCATTTTTTCCCTCCAAGACCTACTCCTGGTTACCCCCTGTTTGCCAACTTGGACCCCGACGCCCCTCCGATTACCAAAGAAGAGGTGGGCACGGCGCTCAAGGCCTGCTCCCCCTCGTCGGCCCCTGGCCCAGACACGATCCCATACTCGGTGTGGAAGAAGGTTCACTCCAAGTACCCACTTATTATCCCCGCCCTTTTGTCCCCATTACTGGCGCATGGCCACCTCCCTGCTTCCCTCAAGGAGGCCGATGATGTGATCCTTGACAAGCCTGGCAAGGCTTCTTACAAATCCCCGGCCTCTTTCCGAGTGATTGTTCTACTCAAAACCTTCTCCAAAATCCTCGAAAGGATTGTGTGCTCTAGGCTCGGCAAACTGGCCCGCTCCCTAGGTCTCATACACTGGGATCACTGTGGATCCCTCCCTGGCATATCCACGTTCGATGCAGCGGCTACCCTCGCACACGAGGTCAGGGCACTGCAAGCAGACCGGCACTACAAGGCCTCCACCCCTTTCTTGGACATCAAGGGGGCGTTCGACAACGTCGACTCCGCGGTCCTCTCACCCAAACTACAGTCCCTCGGGACCCCCATCTACTTGGTAAAATGGGTCTCGTCTTTTCTCCACGGGAGGCGATGTCGCCACCTCTTCCAAGGTTCTCCTCGAACGTCACTCCCGGTTTCAGTTGGTACTCCACAGGGGGCACCTCTCTCGCCCCTCCTCTTCGTGATTTATGTCTCCTCTATGCATCTCTCTATTCCCCGTGGCCTGGTCCTCTCCTACGTGGACGACTTCGCCGTTCTAGTCTCTTCCCCCTCCTATGGGGAAAACACCTCTCTCCTGGCAGGCCACTACCGGACTCTTTCCGCAATAGGGGCCAAGCTAGGCGTCCCCTTCTCGGTCACCAAAACTGAACTTATCCACTGGCGTACCCCCCTACAGAGGGGCCACACTTCTCAATCTCCCATGTTCCTCGACGGCAGTTCCTTCCGCCCCGCGTCCTCTTTAAGGTGGCTAGGCTACCTGTTCACACCCACCCTGTCCACCTCTCCTCACTTCAGTAAAAGGCTTGCCTTGGCAAAAGGTGCCTTTGCGGTCATTCGCTCGCTCGGCTCGCCTGCTAAAGGTATCCCACCCTGTCTCTCCCACCGCCTGGCTTTGGCGGTTATCCGACCAGTGCTCCTCTATGGGGCTGATCTCTTCGTCCCCGGCTCGAAGATGTTGGACAAAATGGAGGTGTTCGGGAGAAAGGTGCAGAGGTGGTCCACCTCTTGCTTCTCCTCCACCCCCACAGGCGTCCTAGATGTCGAATCGTGTCTTCCACCGGTCTCCATTCTCGCCGCCCATCAACGTCGTCTGGCCGGTCTGCGGATTGCATGTCTTCCCCCCTCTGCCAACCCTGCAACTGCCAGGCTTCATCCCTCTTTCCCTAGCTTAGATGACTGGAGGACCCCCATCTCCGCTCGCCAGTATGCCACCAGGCTGCCGCCGAACTACCTCCCGCTCAATTGGGCCACCGCTCCGACTAGGTGCAGGAGGCACCTTCCCCTCGACTCGATCGTTCACGACGCCTGCGCGGCGCTTGAGTTTCCTGCTTTCATCCCGCTGATCAGATCTGACCTGCTGGACACGGTCGACCTCCCCCCGGACCCTCTCTTAATATCCAAAGCCAATAAACGCCTCAAAGTTCTCCTCAGGCAATCCCTCTTTTCCTGTTGGAAGGTGAGGTTCGCCCCTCCCGCCTACTATACCTTTTCCCCGTCCCTCTCGCCCCACCCATTCCAGGGTCTTCCCCGTTTCGTCGCAGGGAGGATACACCAGATGAGGGCCGGCAAGAGTAACCTCGCGGGTCATCCCTCTTGGTATAACCATGACGTTCCCACCATATGTCCCCACTGTGAGACCGGGGTGGAAGACCTTCAACACGCCATTCTGTCCTGCCCTTCCAGATCGGAAGCGCGCTCCCTTTTCCTCCCAAGGGACCTGTCGCTGGATTCCCCGTCCCCATTATGGGACTCCGCCTCTCTCCTAAAAGGCCTGGCCGGCTACATCCTCTCCACCGCCACGGGCTTCCCCCCCGTCATTCCTCCCTACTCGGTCCCACCACCCCCGATCGTCCCGTCCGCCACTCCTCCGGCGCCCCCTAATAGGGGTCCACAGCCGGTACTATTTGCCTCCAATAACCTCTTAGAGGGTATCACGGACACAAGAGCCAGAGCGTTGATGATATGTAACGCCCCGGTACTTCCCTAGTTTCTTTAATGTTTTTGTTGCTACGAAAGTGTAAGAGTTTTTCCTTGTTAGCTGTTAAAGTTTGTTTTTGGGCAGTATACTTGTTTTTGTTACTTTTATCAAATGCGTGTGGATTCGACACGATGGAGGATTAGTTTTGTTTTTGGGTTTTGTTTATTTTGTTTTGTGTTGCGTGATTGTGGGTTTTGTTTTGGCCATATCTGATGATGCATGTCATTTCTTGTACCTTGAAACAACGAATATATGATATAAAAAAAGAAAAAAAACAACCGACGAGTAGTTAGTTCCTCACGCCACCTTTTAAGTACTTTCTTATATTATCAATTCAAGTTATCTTTACTATCACGATTCCCGGCGAATAAAAGAGAAGTGTCTCTTAGCGAGTTCTCGACTATACGATAGGAGCAAGTGTGTTCAGCTATCAAAATAGTGTACCTGGACAAGGAAGTTGTTACCTGCTGCAAGTATCGCCCGGAGGGAAGGATCGTTACATTTGGTTGCGTCTATTCGCAGCACCTAACAAACAGACAAGCCAGCGGAACAATACGAAGACCCACTAGCAGAAGCAGTATTCGACACAGATACTTTAGGAGACGGACTTCAACAATCAGTTGGAACATCAAGGGCCGGAAGCCCAGTATCACCAGAACCAGGATCCCCGGAAGGATCGGATGGAACAGCATCACCAACCATCACAATGAGAAACACAATGTCAGCACCAGCACCAGCACCAGCGGCACCCAGCGGATCGAGCAATTCCCCAGCAGGCGGCACCGCCACGGCAATCCAGTTGGCAGGATTCACGGAAGAACAACTACGGCAGATCATCCAATTGGCACAAGGCGGCGAATGGAACATCTGATTAAAAGTCAAACCACCACCCGAATTCAAAGGAGAACGAGAGGCACTACGAACATTCATAGCACAATGCAATTTGTACTATGAGGCGACAGGCATTACCATAGACACAGAAAAAGTGACATATGCAAAGTCACTATTAAGGGGAGCAGCAGCAAAATGGATTACACCAAACGCAGAAGGAAGGAAAACAGCAAACTGGGAAACCTGGGGCCGATTTACCGGCGCACGCAGAAGACAGTTTGCCGACGTGGACGCACAGACTGCAGCTAGAACCAAGATCGAGGGCATGGTTCAGGGAAAGTGAAACATAACCGACTACTGGAACTAATTCCGGTTAACAGCAGACGAGGCTGATTACAACGATCAGCCAATGCAACGAATATTCCTCAAAGGAATCAACCGTACCCTACAAGACGGGTGGGGACAGGACAATTACAAAACGGACGACGTCGAAGACCTTGCCAACTGGGCCATCAGAAAGGAAAATCGCATCAACTTTGTCAACAGTATACAACAAAAAAGCACATCAAGCAGCACGGTCGAAGTACCAAGAAACCAGGATGGCACATTTACGCCAGCCATCAATATTCAAAGAGGAGAACCTATGGACCTCGATACGACCAGAAGACAACCCAACTGGAGGTTACCCAACAACGAATTCAGAAGAAGACTAAGGGAACAACTATGCCTCAAATGCGGAAAACCAAATCACTGAGCAAAAGACTGCAACAATGCAAGGGACGGACGAGACTATACTAGTCAGCAAAGAAACGTGCAGAGTCAACGACGACCACCATGAAGAACCAGACCCAAGATCAGGGAAATGGAGGTGGAGAAGGAACCCGAGCAGTCGGGAAACGAAGAAAGTCCCCAGTGAGAGATGGTCTGAGGGAAAGACCCGAACGGAAACCCATCATTTTGGCAAACTACTACACGGCACTTAACTATACGGAAACACTAGAAAACGAAAACGATCAGATTCTGGTGAAGGTCAGACTTCACGGGAAAAAGGAAGCAGTCACGATCAACGCAAGGATCGACTCGGGAGCAACAGAAGATCTTATCAACCAGGGGATATGCGAGAAGCATGGGATCCCGACAACACGAGCTCAGAAACCGAGAGAAATTTACCTAGCGGATGGGAAGCCAAGCAGCATAGGGCCAGTCACCCATGTTGTGAAAGTACCTATGGACATCAATAGCCATAGGGAATTAGCAACTCTGCAAGTGGCAAATTTGCAAAAGCATGAAGTCATCTTGGGAATGCCATAATTACGAACGCATAATCCGACTATCGATTGGAACAATAAGAAGATTACTTTCAACAGCGAACAATGCACAACATGGTGTTTGAACAGTCCACCTGTTGCGTATGCTGTACCGGAAGCGGAAGCCCTGGAAGAGAATTTGACCAACAAATTCTCTAATGTTCAGGCCAGCATTGACAAGCGTGTCAAGGTCAAACGATTGACCAAAGAAGCGAGAATGCCTACGAAGGGATCGGTTAAGGAAGCAGGAAGCGACCTGTACGCATACAAAGATATCAGCATACCAGCCCAGGGGCAGGTAACGATCGGAACAGGAATAGCCATTGGGCTACCTCACAACACGTATGGACGAATAGCTCCACCCAGTGGTCTCGCAGTCAAGCACAGACTCAGCACCAATGCGGGAGTTATAGATGCCGATTATATGGGAGAAGTGAAGGTCGTAATGGTCAACCAAGGAACTACCGAGTACACGGTACGAAAAGGAGATCGAATCGCACAATTAATCATTGAAAAGATCAACAATGGAGAACTATACGAAGTAGCCTCACTGGACGAAACTGAGAGAGGCAACCACGGGTTCGGCAGTACGGAAACCAAGGAAGACACAAGCCAGAAAAACTAGTATGTACAAACCAAGGATCGAAATAAGCGAAATCTCAGCTAAAGCATTTGGCCACTTTTATCGGAAAGGAGAAACCACCCGGATCATCAAAAGAAGCTGGAGCGAGAACGAAATGAGACTGGAAGCAGTCAATATCAGCCCGGAATTGGCAATTGAGAACAAAAAAGGCAACCAACAAATGGAACTAGAAGAAATAGTTCCGAAGGCATACTATTACCTAATGGACGTCTTTGAAAAAGAAGAAAAAACTGGACTACCGCCACACCGACCAGGAGTTGATCTGGAAATCAACTTGAAAGACAGAGAGAAGGTCCCAACGAAGAAGATATATCCATTATGCGCAGACGAACTGGACGAGTTACGACGATATATCAATCAAAACTTAGAAAGTGGATGAATACGAGAAGTATGGACAGACCTAGCGTCACCTATACTATTCGTCACCAAGAAGGATGGAAAGCTTCGACTCTGCGTGGATTATCGAGGACTGAATGAGGTCACCAAAAAGGATCGATATCCACTACCACTCATGAGCCAAGCATTGGACCGGCTTTACACCGCCAAATACTTCACGAAACTCGACATTAAGGACGCCTACCACAAGGTCAGATTCAAAGAACGGGACGAATGGAAGACAACTTTCTCAAGCAAAATGGGAACGTACGAATACTTGGTAATGCCCTTTGGGCTAACCAACGCACCTGCGGCATTCCAAAGATGGATCAACAACAAGGTCAGAAGATATATCGATATCTGCTGTATAGTATATCTGGACGATGTCCTGATATACTCAGACACTTTGGAACAACACCGGAAGGATTTCGCCAATATACTGGTAGACATATACGAATCAGGAATGAAGGTTAAACCTTCCAAATACGAATTCCACAAGAAAGAAGTTGAATACCTTGGATTTATCATCAACGAAGACGGCATCAAGACGGACCCCTTCAAAACAAAAGCAATATGGGAATGGACGGCACCGACAAAGGTTAAGGAAGTACAATGCTTCCTCAGCTTTTGCAACTTCTATCGACGCTTCATAGAAGGATTCAGCAGGACAAGCAAACCACTATACCGGCTTACCGAGAAAGCCGTCAAATGGGAATGGGGAGATGTCGAACAGACAGCATTCGAAGAACTACAAAGGAAACTCACCATGTCACCGGTCCTGGTCCATTATGACCCCGACCTACCAACAATGATCGCAACAGACGCATCAAAATACGTCTGCTCCGGAATTCTATCACAACAAGGACCAGACGGAAGATGGAGACCGGTCGCGTTCCGATCCAAGACAATGAAGGATGCGGAGATAAACTACGACATCCACGACAAGGAACTATTAGCAGTCATACAAGCCTTAGAGGAATGGAGGAGATACGTCAAAGGATGCCGACATACAGTACCAGTCATGACGGACCACAAGAACCAGGTTACCTTCATGACATCAAAAAACCTTAACGACTGGCAAAAACGATGGGAACAACGAATACCTCAGTTCGACTTCAAGATATACTACCAACCAGGAAAAGAAAACGGAAAGGCCGATGCACTCACCCGAAGAGCTGGAGACCTACCAACGGCAAGAGACGCACGGCTCATCAACACCCCTCAAATACTACTTCCAAAAGAACAGTATTGGGAGGAAATCAACGAACTGGAACTAGTGGAATTCCAGGACATGGACAAAGGAACAATTCAGGAAGCAAGCAAAAAGAACGAATACATACGACAAATCAAGGAAGCATTGGACAAAGGAGAAAAAGAGATGAAAAGGGTAGCACTCGGGCTATGCCAATGGAAGGATGAATACCTATGGTACCAAGGAAAAATATAGATACCAGAAGATGAAGGGCTCAGGACCACCCTTATCTACAACAACCACCATATTTCACAGGCAGGACTTGGAAGAGCGGCGAAAACTACCGAGCTCATATGCCGCAAATATTATTGGCCAAATATGAGAGAAACAATCAAACGATACGTCAAAAATTGCGACACATGTCAACGAACGAAAGTGGTAAAACATGCACCCTACGGACTATTACAACCAAACGAGGCACCTGATCGACCATGGAAGTCGATCGCAATGGACTTCATTACGGACCTACCGGTATCGAATGATTATGACACCATCTTGGTCGTCATCGACCGCCTGACCAAAATGAGTCATTTTATACCATGCTGAAAAGACCTAGACGCACGGCAGTTTGCAAATCTATTTCTACGAGAAATAGTTCGCCTACATGGAATCCCACAAGATATCATCACGGATCGAGGCACACTATTGACATCAGACTTGTGGAAAGACACCACAATGAAAATGGGAATCGAACGACGACTCAGCACGGCATTTCACCCTCAAACAGACGGACAGAGAGAACGGACCAATGCCCTATTGGAACAACATCTCCGAGCATACAGCAATTACCAACAAGACGATAGGTATGAGGCATTATCGCTGGCAGAATTTGCATACAACAACGGATATCAGGAAACAATCAAGACGACATCATTCTATGCAAATTACGGAATCAACCCCGAATACGAAACAATCGGTCATCTGATGCAAACAAAAATGATATCAACGGAAGATATGAGGGAATTACACGACACACTACGAAGCGAGATGGTGGCAGCACAATTACGACCAAAAGAATATTACGATCAACACCGAAAACCGAATCCGAATCTCAAATCAGGAGATAGAGTCTGGTTGGTGCCACGCAACATCAAGACCACGAGACCATGGAAGAAACTGGACTACAAGAAAATTGGGCCATTCAAGATAGTGGCAAAGCTTGGCAGCAGCGCTTATAAGCTGGCTCTGCCACCTTCGATGAAGATACACGACACATGCCACATCTCACTTCTCGAACCATGCGAAGACAACAGATTCCCTCACAAATCCAAACTCGTCCTCTGCCTATTGAGATAGACGGAGAAAACGAATATGAACTAGAAGAAATCATCGACTTTCGAATATATCGAAACAACTTGCAATATCGAGCTAAGTGGACGGGATATTCACCAGAACACGACAAAACCTGGTACTCCACAGAAAACTTCGAAAATGCCGAGCTCACAGTTCAACGATTCCACTCCCGCTACCCAAGAAAGCCAAGAATGGGTACAAGTAGAGTCCCCACAACCGACCGCTCCACCATCGAAGTCCGAAGAAGGATGGAGGGATTACGGCAATCGCAGCTTTGGCCCATTTCCGCCTACTAGCCCACCATACTCGGGGCCACCAGAATCAGAGCTGGATGCCGATCAGCTCGGAGCAAAGCGGGACATGGAAAGGAACGAGTATCTCAGCCTATCGTGGACGGGCTGTTATGACGACGAATGTCAAGTCCACATCGGTTAAAAACGGGAAGGGAATTGGTTCCCTCGAAAGCCGAGAAGACATAGTACCGGTCAAACGGTACCCTACGAAACGCCGTACGAGCTGGTAGCAACTCTTCCTCCTCCTCCTCCCCCTCCAACCAGACCTAAGCGAAGGTCGCATTCGTAGATATATACGTGGGAAAAGTATTTCATGGACAATTTTCGTTTCCACAAAAACGACAAAATTCTAGCGGGATATTATCCCAGACCAGGAGGGGCTCGAGCGCCGTTGAGCAGGGAACACGAAATAACGAGGAAAGGAAGACAAGCCGTGAGGATACGGCTTGAGGGGGAGAGGACCATGAAAGAAGAGAAGGAGAGAAGGGAAAGGGAAGGAACGGTTCCGGACGTCGACAGCCTACACAAGCAGATCGACGGCCTACTAAGGCGAAACGAACACCTCTAGAACATCATACGACTACAAGACGAGACAAGCGGCAATCAACAGAAAATGATTACGGATCAGTTGAGGTCGCTCGAGGTCACTAACAGCATGCTAGGAATAGTGAGAACGTCGTGGAGGAACGAAGAGAGTATCAACAGACGATTAATGAGGCAAGTTAAACGCCTCGGAAATGAAATGTTGGATATTGGGAAATAAGCATCGATGGACCGATGCTAGGGGAGAAGGGAGCTAATATCACAAAGTGACTAAGCGAGGAATATGGTTTCACATGACTCATGGTTACGAGTCATAGGTTTGTGATTTGTTTCACATGACGCGCACTTGCGATGTCATCGTTATAATGTTATTGGTTGATAATTTTCACATGACTACGATTGTGGTCATATGATTTATGAACTTTCGCACATGACTCACATTACGAGTCATGGGTTTCACTCATGTGAGGCGAGTTGTGCACATGACTTGTTATTTGGATTATGATTGGTTTAGGTATGTTGCGCAGTTGACTTGTTAGAAGTCAGATGATGGATTTCGCACATGACTCGCTACGAGTTATGAGGTCGTGTGACTCAAGGGTATGAGTCACCAGGGTTAGGGTTGTGGGAGGAACGCCTATATAAAGGGGCCGTGACCGACAAGTAGTTAGCCGCGAACCATCTCCTCTACACCTTCGGCGATTGAAATCTCAACACCATGGGAAATCATCGTCAACTATCCTCCCCCCTCTCCCCTCTTCTGATGGCCTAGTTGCCTAGGAGGGTGACGCTACAGCCCCCCTCTCCCCTCTGTTCCCCTCCTGATGGCATTGCTCTCGGGCAGTCTTTGTCTAGGGGGTTCACGGTCGCTCTCTCCTCCCTTCCCCGCACTTGCTTCGCTGTCATCGCTTAGTGTTTGCACACGGTCTGCAACCCCTTTCTCGTCAATGGCCTTCTGCAGTTTCGGGCTATCGGTGAAGTAGTGGCCCCGGTAGCTCTGCTCCCTGGTATTGCACTATCCCCTGGGAACTCTGTTTGGTACGGTCGGCATCGTCGAAAAACTGTGATCTCGCTTCGGTCGGTCGGTCTCGCACTTCTTGATTGAGTCTACCCCTCCGTACTCCTCTCACCCGGCCCCAGGCCGCCTCTCCGCTCCCGGCTTCGTCCAGTTGCTCTGTTACAGCTACACTCCGCTCCTTGGCTGGTACCCCGACTACCAGGTGGCCCCTCTCGCCCCCCATTGGATTTTCATCCCTTGGGGTATTCTTTTCCGTGGGGCTTTGCCCTTCTCCTCCTCCGGGTCCCTGTCCCTTCTGATCTTCCTTTCTTGGGATCTGTCGCGTCGTGTGCGGGGCTGTGAAACTGGTCGTTCGTACGGGGTTCATACCTACCGCCTCTACCCCTTGGGGTATGCAACTCTCGGGGTCCGGTCTTCCGGTGGGTCCTTAGAGTTTTCTCCCTACGCCACACGTCTCCGCCACGCCGGCCTCGTCGTATGGATCTCCCGCTGAGTGTCCTTCAGCCCCTGTGCCGGTCTATAAGGCCCGGGTACGTCTACCCCTTGTGTGAGCCAGGTCCTGTGGTATAACCTACGGTTTGGTATTGGGGGTCACTTTCTAGCTGGGCTTGAAGTCTTCTTTGGTTGGTATACAGGTTTCTCACTGTCGTTTGGGGTTTTCTTTTGGTGGGCTGTACGTCTGTGGAGGTTTTTGGTTCGTGGTATTCTGGCCTGTTGTTTCCTTTGTAGTTTCTACCCATAGTACCGGGCTACTGTATCTTAGCCGAGGCGGAGCATGGTCGGGCAGGGTCAGAGGGTTTTAGCATTGGGGGCGCGGGATGGACAGGAGTTGGAGGTTTTTAGCTTACATGCCTTCGGGTGAGATGGCTTTCCTACCTAGTTAGTTCTTACTTAGCAAACGAATAAAATGGATAAAAAAAAAAAAAAGAAAAAAAAAAACGACGAGTAGTTAGCCACGAACGATCTCCTCTACACCTCCGGCGATTGAAATCTCAACACCATGAGAAATCATCGTCAACTCCACCCTCTCCCTCTCCTCTCCTGTGATGGCCTTGTTGCCTAGGAGAGTGACGACACTACCTTCTTCCTCTTTTATTATGGCCTCGCCTTGAGAAAGCGTTGTCCTAGAAGTTGTTTGAAGCCTCTTCTCACCCACCCCCTCGTCTCACGGTCGCAAGCCTCGCTTTGCGATCGTCCCGGTTGGTTTTACTCCTTTCTACGTTTACGGTCGGCATTACGGGGTCCGGACCTTGGTGAAAGTACGCCCTTGGTTCTACGGCTTGTCCCTCGCTGGGGAAAGCTTCGGTCAGTAACTTCGCTGTACTCGCTGTCGTCCTCTCGGTCCGAAATCTCTCGAGCATGGCCTGTTTGTCGGTTGTTTCTAGCGAGTTGTTTACCTTCCACCCCCTCTCCGCGTCCCATCGTCTCGTTCCATGGCTCGGTTACAGCCACCCCCTTGTCTTTCCCTTGCCTTCGTTTACACGGTCGGCTTGGTTCACTCTCTCGGCTGGCATCCTCTCTGCCTGGTGGCTCCACTCGCCCCCCGCGGCTGCCCGTGGTCGCATTCCTCGGTTACGACAGTTCATGGTATTGCACCGCCTCCTTGAACGACTCATAAGCCTTGGGCGATGTAATTGTCCTACCGGCCTCTTTCGTGTTATGATTGCTCCCTGGTTCAAATAGGGTGATGGCCGGCCCCCTTTCCAGATCGTTAGTGTAGTCGTTACTCTATGTCTTGTTTGGGTTTTCTTCTCATGGGTTCCCCTGGTTTTGTGTTTCCTTTCATTTGTATTGGGCACAACTTCCTCTCCTTGTTTCGCTGCGAATGCAGTGTTCTTTTTGTAAGTGGGTAGGAGTTTATGGCAAGTGGTTTTCCTGTTCTTTCCTGCCTGTAGGGTTTTGGGGATTTACTTTGTTGTCCGCTTCGGCTAGCCGGTTTTGTTTTTCTCTCTTGTCTGCGGGATCGTGCGGTTCGGCCCATACCAGAGGGTCTTGGGATGATGGCTTTTTCCACGGGCGCCAGGTTGGATTGTGGGGTTTTTGTTGGCCATATCTGATGATGCATGTTATCTTTGTACCCCGGTAGTTGAAAACAATTGTATTTGATATTAAAAAAAAAAAAAAAAAAACAAAAACCGACTAGTAGTTAGCATGAACGATCTCCTCTACACCTCCGGCGTTTGAAATCTCAACACCATGAGAAATCATCGTCAACTCCATCCACCCCCCACTCCCCTCTTCTGATGGCCTCGCTGCCTAGGAGGGTGACGCGTCATCATCCCTCTCCCCTCTGTTCCCCTCCTGATGGCATTGCTCTCGGGCAGTCTTTGTCTAAGGGGTTCATGGTCACTCTCTCTCCCTTTCCACGCTTTCGCTTCGCTGCCCTCGCTTAGCGATTGCACACGGTCGGCAACCCCTTTCTCGTCAATAGCCTTTCGCAGGTTCGGGTTATCGGTGAAGTAGTGGCCCCGGTGGCTCTGCTCCCTCGTATTGCACTCTCCCATGGGAACTCTGGTGGGTACGGTCGGCATCGTCGAAAAGCTGTGATCTCGTTTCGGTCGATCGGTCTCGCACTTCTTGATTCGGTCTACCCCTCCGCCCTCCTTGTCGCTCCTCCCTTCTTCCGGTCGTTCGTCCGGTGGCTCAGTTACAGCCCCCGCTCGTCTGCCTTCACCTTGTGGTGTTGGCTCACCTCTCCCGGCTGGCACCCTACTGCTACCTTACCTTGGTTGTTTTCCGGAGGGTTAGTTTGATTCTTTTACGCCACACGGTCCCGAGTTTCTTCGCTTGCGTCGTCCCTTTCACGGTCTGTCTATAGCCCGGCTTCCGTAGCTTCGCATGAGTGCGTTTACCGGTTTATCCGGGGTTTTTTGGATCCGGCTCCGTATGTGTCCCAAGTTACGTGGACCGATGGGGAAAGCTGGTGGGGTATGTTGGATTGGACAGTAGTACACTTTTGGGTTTTCTCTTTGGGGTCTCACTGTCGTTTGGTTTCATTCTTTCTGCTTGTCTGTGGAGGTTGTTGTCGGAGCTCAGGCTTGTATTTTCTTTCTGTAGTTTTCTACCCATAGCACCGGACTTGTATGTGGGTTTCCGCTCCTGTCGGGCAGAGTCAGAGGGTTTTTAGCAGAGGGGGGGTACGGGATGGACTGTGGGTTTGGAAGCGAAACGGGTCTTTCGGGTCATAGCCGATGCTGCACATCCTTTTTGTTCTGTACCAGGTCTTGTACTGCAAGGCTTAAAACGAAAATAAAAGAGTGATAAAAAAAAAAAAGAAAAAAAAAAAAAAAAAAAAAAAAAAACCAACGAGTAGTTAGCCTGTCAAGTTCGGTCGTTTACCTTCCTTTGCTGGTTTTAAAGTTTTTTCCCCCACCCCGCCCGAGACCTGGAAGCCAAGGGTTGCTACTTATGTTTCCCTATCGTTCTTAGAACGAGCCTCGGTTCTCCCTGTTATTACGGGCTTGGATAGTTATTTTTCCCTTGATTTGTTTTTTGATTCCCCCCCAAGTGGCTCGGCCAATAGATGGAGAGTCTCCAACTGTTACAATACCTTCACCCGTGCTGGGGGTGCCCCCTCAGTTCCCCCCATCACAGTCCTTAAAAGATTTTCCTTTCCTACTCTGATTCTTGGGGACTTTAATGTCCACCACCCTTCTGCCGACCCCCTCAGGCATTTCAACCAGTCTGATATGTCCCGTTCCTCCCCGTATTTTGACCTAGCGGCTTCCTTGGATTATTCGCTTTTGAATGTCCCAGGAGTTTATACTAGGTTTTCCTTTGATGCTCACGCTAGGCCTGGGGTCATCGACCTTGCCTTTGCAAATGTGTTTCTTTCCCGGCTCGTGAAGGTGGAGTGGTCCACACCCCTCCCGTCTACCGGCTCAGACCATATTCCTTGTTTAGTTTCTTTTCATTTTTCTCCCTTTAAACCCGCTCCCCCGAAACCGGACTGGGTTACACTTGATTAGGACGGGGCCACCGCGGCCCTTGACAAGATCAAGGTCTCCACACCCATCCCCTGCCCCTCCGTCGATCAGCTTGACAACTGGTTCAATACCAACTTTGCCAGGGTTCAAGAATCCCTCCGCTCCAACGTCCCCTATTCCCGCCCCTCACCCAGAGCCAAGCCATGGTGGTCTCCCCTCCTCTCCTCGCTAAGGAGTACGTACCATGCCGCTGCTAAACTGGCCCGCAAGGCCAAGTTACGTGATAACCCTCTTCCCCCAGCTAAGGCCCGTACTGCCAGGGCTGTTTACTTCAAGGCCATACAACAAGCCAAGAAGAAACACTGGGAATTTTGCCTATCCACCACAGACGCCCATTCGGTATGGGACGCCAGACGAGCTGTGTCCGGTTCACCCTCAGTCAGATTCCCCTCCTTCCCAGGGGCCGACACACCTGCCCAGATCAATGAGGGCCTCCTCAACCACTTTTTCCCCCCAAGGCCCGACCCTGGTTATCCTCGCTTCGCCGTTCTCGACCCTGACGCTCCCCCTGTCACCAGTGATGAGGTCAGCACCGCCCTAGGGGCATGCTCCCCCACCTCCGCTCCGGGCCCAGACACCATTCCCTACTCAGTTTGGAAGAAGGTACACTTGAAGTACCCAAAACTCATTCCAGCACTACTCTCCCCCCTTCTGTTGCATGGTCACCTCCCTGGCTCCCTCAAGGAAGCCGACGGGGTAATCCTGGACAAACCTGGGAAACCTTCTTATGAGTCCCCTGCCTCCTTCAGGGTGATTGTCCTCCTCAAAACCTTTTCCAAAATCCTTGAGCATATCGTCTGTTCGAGGATTGGGATAGTGGCCCACGCTATTGGACTCATACATGGGGACAAGTGTGGTTCCCTTCCTGGCATATCGACCTTTGACGCAGCGGCGACCCTCGCTCATGAGGTTCGGGCTCTTCAGGCCAATCGAGATTTCAAGGTCTCCACCCTCTTCCTGGACATCAAAGGAGGTTTCGACAATGTTGACTCCACCGTCCTCTCCTCCAAACTGCAGTCCCTCGACACCACCATTTATTTGGTCAAATGAGTCTACTCTTTTCTGCACGGGCGCCGTTGCCGCCTTCTCTTCCAAGGCTCACCGAGAACCTCCCTCCCGGTGTCAGTAGGCACCCCTCAAGGGTCCCCCCTCTCACCCCTACTGTTCGTGATCTACGTCTCCTCCATGCACCTCACCATCCCTCGCAGGCTTGTCCTCTGCTACGTGGATGACTTTGCCATCACAGTCTCCTCCCCTTCTTACGAAAAGAACATTTCTCTCCTGGCCGGCCATTACCGAACTCACTCTGCCATCAGTTTGAAGCTATGCGTCCACTTCTCGGTTCCAAAAACAGAGCTCATCCACTGGCACACCCCCCTACAGAGGGGCCCCCAGTCTGCCGCATCCATCATTCTGGATGGAAGTTCCTTCCCCCCCGCCGCTTCCCTCAGATGGCTCGGGTACTGGTTCACCCCCTCCATCTCCACCTCGCCGCACTTTACCGAAAGACTTGCCCTGGCCAAAGGTGCTTTCGCCGTAATCCGCTCCCTTGACTCGCCAGCTAAAGGCATTCCCCCTTTCCTATCACACCGCCTGGCCATGGCGGTGGTCCGCCCAGTCCTGCTGTACGGGGCTAACCTCTTTATCCCGAGTTCGAAGATGACGGAAAAAATGGAAGTATTCTGGAGGAAGGTTCAAAGGTGGTCCACATCTTGTTTCTCCTCCACTCCTACAGGCATCCTGTCCTTCGAATCTTGCCTTCCCCCTGTTTCCCTTTTGGCGGCTCACCAGTGCCGCCTTGCTGGCCTCCAGGTCTCCTGCCTCTCCCCGTCCGCGAACCCGGCAAGCGCCAGGTTGCACCCCTCCTTCCTAAGCCTGGACGACTGGAGGTCGCCCATCTCCGCAAGGTAGTACACCACCCGACTGCAACCCAACTACCTCCCCCTACGCTGGGCTACCCCCCCGGCTCGATGTAGGAGACACCTACCCCTGGATTCGATCATACACAATGCGTTTATTGCCCTCGACCGGCCTGCTTTCTTTCCGCTAACCAGGACTGATCTCGTGGAACTGCGCATTCCCCTCCCAGACCCTCTGCTTATGGGCAAGGCCAATAAGCGCCTTAAACTCCTCATCAGACAGTCCCTCCTCACCTGTTGGAAGGTGGACTACGCGCCTCCCCTTTACTACAAGTTTCCCCCCTCCCTGACACCACACCCGTTCCAAGGCCTCCGCCGGTTTGTGGCTGGAAGGATCCACCAGATGCGATCCGGAAAAAGCTACCTCGCTGGCCACCCCTCCTGGTACAACAACGACGACCCTACCCTCTGTCCACACTGCGAAAGCGGGGTGGAAGATTTCCAACATGCCATCCTGTCCTGCCCCTCGAGATTGGAAGCGCGCTCCCTTTTCCTCCCAAGGGATGCCTCGCTGGACGCCTCGTCCCCCCTCTGGGACTCCGCTTCTCTACTTAAGGGTCTCTCCGGCTATATTCTCTCCACTGCCACAGGTTTCCCCCCGGAAATGCCCCCCTACCGCATACAGCCTCCACCGGTAGTGCCTTCCGTCACCCCGCCAGCAGCCCCCAGCAGAGGGCCGAGGCCAAGACTCTTCCTGTCCAGCAACCTCCTAGAAGGTATCACAGACACTCGCGCCAGGGCCTTGATAATCTGCAACGCCCCGATCGCTCCTTAGTTGATAATCTCAGGCACTTTGCTTATGGGTTTATGTATGTTTTGTTTGTTATGATTGGATTGTAATGCGCGTACGTTGTTTTTGTTATATTTTTCGATTGCAACTGGGTTCGTCGCCTTTGGAGGACTTGTTTTGTTTTAGGTTTTTGTTTTGCTTTGTTTGTGTTTTGTGTTTGTGGGTTTTGTTTTGGCCATATCTGATGATGCACGCTATTTCTTGTACCTTAAAACAACGAATATATGATATAAAAAAAAAACAAAAAAACAAAAAAAACAAACCGACGAGTAGTTAGTTCCTCACGCCACTATCTAAGTACTTTCTTATATTATCAATTCAAGTTATCTTTACTATCACGATTCCCGGCGAATAAAAGAGAAGTGTCTCTTAGCGAGTTCTCGACTATACGATAGGAGCAAGTGTGTTCGGCTATCAAAATAGTCTACGTGGACAAGGAAGTTGTTACCTGCTACAAGTATCGCCCGGAGGGAAGGATCGTTACAATAACCGCCCTAGATGGGCTGAACGAAAAGTATAGTATTGGTTTGCATGCCTTCCTCCCTTGGGATGTATCCTTGTCCCTATCTTGACTTTCCCAGACCCAAATATCGTGGCTCAGCGGCTTATTCTTTTGTGCCTCTTTGGTACATCGCAACAGCCTCCTCTCGATCTCCAACGGACGTTGTAATAGTTGGAAGTAGTTCCCCACTGAATTGTAAATTTCAATCATTGTGGATTCTGCATAAGTTTCTCTCTGGCCGAGGACCCTCTCTGCCACACGTTGCCCCCAGAGTTCTTCAACATAATCGCAGAAAAGCACCGGTAGGTCAGGAATAGAAAATCGGTCCGCAGCCTCGCTTAGCGAGAGCCGCTTGATACCTCTTGACCTCCCTGCTAATCTGGTCTGCTGAATTACCTGATCTACTCACTACTTCCGCTACGGAACTTGAATTTGAAGGCTAATCGCGGGCGCTAGGTTCCGGCTAGATCTGCTGCTGGTCCTAACGGCATGCTAGCCTATCCCTGGACCTCTCTCTCGGAGCCTCGCAACCCTGTTAGAGAGCAATCTGTCATTCTGAGTCTGCATACCGAGGACCCTGGCGGTATCATGATCATACATTCTGCTTAAAGTAAGGTACTCTAAAGTCTGAACCATGTAAGCGATCCCGGTATTTCTATCGTTGTACTAGAGCATTTGCTCCTCATATTGTACTCGATTGGAAGTGCGGTATGCTTCTTTGACATTTTCTATATGTAGGAGTTCCGATATATCAGTAGAGAAGTTGTCCGGTGATCCCATTCGACAGATGCTATTTGAGGCATGACTCACCATGTGCATTTTTGGAAACTGGAAATGATAGATCGCAGTCTAGAGTTTTTCCTTCTCTGCCTTCATCCGTGGCCTAGACCATCCCTCTTCGCTACCCTTCGCCTCCATCGCGGCCCACATTTTCTCGAAGTTCTTAGTCCTTGCTTTGGTGCTCCTTTGCGGACGAAACACGGACTTGCTCCTCTAGAATATTGCGAGTCTGTTATCCAGCAGACCGAGTGTATAATCAGAGTGGCTGCGCTGTCCTAGAACCAGGAGAAATTCGATGATGGATCTGACACATCCTAGGACTCATGCATCCTCCAATTGGCAAGATCGGACCCCATCAATCAAGATCGGGCCTAGCATAGCTAGTAGAATCGCATCATGGTTCTAATCTCTCTCCCCTACCATGAGCTGACCTCTTCATATCTTCGCTTAAATGGTTGAAAGCCTGGGTATGGCGGGATCGACTCAAAACGGTCTTTGAACCGGCCTAGAATCGTCCGCTGCCGCAAATATCCCACCAACCAATCCATCATCGTCTTAAGAATGCCTAGATGCAGGAGGTGAAGTGCGTCAGGTTGCCAGAGCCTGTACACATTGCATAAAGGAAACCTCCAAAAAGGATTTTCCTCCACCCGCAGCCCAATGGACGCTAAGTACTCTGCATCTTCACTGTATCCTCGTTCTAGCGCTTGCTGATAGAACTTTGGATTGCGGTCTCTAAACCCCCCAACTCTACCACTACTACTTGGCTCATGCCCAATCTCTGTCCGCTGAATCTCGCAAATTGGGCAAAGCCCGTTAATTATTCTTGCCAGAATGGCATGTTCTTGGTAGTCAGCAATCCAGGCTGCTATGATCGGATAGCATCGGCAGACCTGGCCATCAGCGCAATCCCACTCATACCCTGAGCCGGCTATATCCAGCTCTGCTATCGGCTTCAGAATACGCTCAATCGCTCCATGCCAAGACCTATGAATCTCGCCGCCCTTCGGGTTCTTTTGAGGAATTGGTAAGAGAGCAACTAGCACCCATGCGCGTTTAGAGCCCTGCCATCGTATATCTTTGCTAATGTTACCGATCGACATATTGACCAGCCAAGCAGCCTTGTCTTCGGAGAACTTTCTAAGGTGGGTTTTGTCGGAAGCGAAAAGGAGGGGCACCACTGTTCCACCTCTGGGCACTAAGTCTTGGGTCTCCCACCACCAGTCTGCGGTATGAATCTCATTATATACTCTTCGGCTGGTACTATCGAAGATGCGCTTGGGACCGAAGACCATATGGTTTGCGAAAGGTAAATGGCCAAGAAGTAGCTGGATGCAGTGAAGGATGTTGCGAGAGTACAATGTTCCGGACCCACATGGGAACGCGGACCAGCTTCGAGGCCCAAAACCGTGTTCTACGCGCTCAAACAAAGACCACAGTTCATCTGCAGTCTGGAACGATGTGCACCTGTCATTATCCAGTCCATGCTGTAAATACTCATCGATCGATCCTTTTGTTAAGCCTGACCACAGCATCTACCATCCAAGCTCAAAGTCTTTTGCACTTCGAAATGGGTGCCATGGGTTCCAGTCCGCGTCTAGGTATCTGTGGTAAATTCCACCTGCAGTGCCATAGGATCTACCAGCTTCACACGGGTGATACTCCGTTTTACTGGAGTCAGGCAAACAGGTTAGGTCTGGGTCCACTGGTTCTGGGCTTCTCGGTTCCTGAGCACTATCTGAGTCTCTGGTTTCGAGATCTGTGGGTGGCTGCCATCCAGTGACTTCTCAATGATGTTAGTTTGGGCTGAGATAGTACTTGATCTAGAATAAAACTCACAGTCCACACAAGGATTGTCATCTCCGGAATGCCGATTGCTAGCACCCACCTCTCTTTCGCTGAGCGGACCGCTTGGGTACGGCCTCTGTTTCTGCATTGTCCGTGTCTGCCTTTTCAGACACTGGTTACGGTGGATTGATAGGCCCTTACATGTCTTGAAGGGCCTTCCGCAGTCTGGGCAGGTGGGATTCGACGTCATCACGTTGGAATAATGCTGCCACCGTGATGGGATCGATGTGATAGAAGCACAAAGAGTACAGTGTTTGTACAAGTGATATATTTGTTGTATAGGGCAGGGGCTGTTGTGCTAGTTAATTATAGCTGACTTGTAACAAAAACATCTCTCCTGGTCCTTTGTACTACTAGTACGAGTACAGTACGCACGCAGTGTGCTGCAG